>LOJH01007835.1:30823-48981 GCA_001685095.1 Ellobius talpinus
TGTCTGGACAGGACAAGCAGGATACAAGAAAAAAGACTGCCAAACCTTGCCAAGGTAGGGTAAGATGGTTTTGAAAATTTTCCTTCCTCTGAAAATGATCTATCAGTTACTCTAGGCCTTCTCCAAAGTTGGTTGCTCCAACATTGCAAATGAGACTTTGGGAGATTGCCCAGGTAACCACTTGTCTCTGTCATTTATTGCACATTTTGGAAGTTGCTTGATTGCACTTCCTGTTTACTCAAGTAATATTATTTCCCTTCTCAGGTTTTCAATGGGGTTGAAGACTAAATAGTCGCAGTTACTTTCCTCTCATGACTTGGCCAAGCTATTTCTAATACAAGTTTTAGATAGACCCCTTAGAATAGGATAATTATTGAAACAATTAGCATATGTTTCTTGCTTGCTATTGCTTATGCTGTTTGTAATTATAAGTTTTATACTTGATATTTGTTCTTATTGTATATAGTTTTATATTTGGTTTAGAACTCTCTTATTTAGACAAAAGGGGGAGGTACTGTGGGAACTCCTTCAGCCAATATCCTTTAAGATACCAGCCCACTTGGGCATGGTCTCTTGTACTATAAACACAGCCATAAAGCTTGTGTGCTCTCTCTCCTGGCTTCTGGATTCAGTTCCTGTTCCCCATTTGTGCAGAGGATTGTGATCTGTGAGTCTACCCCTAAATAAAGAACCCTTTATTATACTGAATTCTGAGCTAGTGTGAGATTACTTTATAGAGTCCATTTTCATACTTTGATTTTCACCAGTGTTAGATGTTGTTGTTTAATTTCATTTTTATTTCATTACTATTATTGAATATATGTGTGCACAAGTGCATGTATGCAGAAACCAGAGGACAACCTTGACCATCATAGAAAAACAGTGGGGACAGTTATCTCTTTTTATTTATTTACTTTTTAATTTTTGAGACAGGCTTTCACCACTTTGGCTAGGTTGACTAGCTAGTAACCCCCGTGAATCTGCTTGTTTCAACATCACCTGATAACATGTGCATGCCACCCCCACCCAGCCAGTTTTATAACAGGGTTTTGGGTATTGGATTCAGGTCATCATGCTTGCAAGCAAAATCTTTACTGACTGAGCCGTCCCTAGCTTTTATATCTAATGAGATCTTGTTTCAAAAATCCTCCTAAACAGAGGCTGGAGAGATGGTTCAGCAGTTAAGAACATTGGTTTAATTCTCAGTACCCATATGGTGGTTCACAGCCATTTGTAACTCCAGTTATATGGGATGTATGACCCTCTTCTGGTCCATGCAGGTATTGCACTCATGTGGTGCATATACATGCATGCATGTTAAACATCTATACATTTAATATTACAATAAAGATGAACTTAACCTCTTCATCAACAAGTAACTATAACAAAAAAGCTATAATTGAAATAACCTGAGTAAATATGGTTTACTCAGACAAATGGTAGCTGCTCTAGCACCTTACACCACAGAGCTACCACAAATCATGCTAATACAAAAATGGCTCTGTGGTGGTTTGAAACAAAATGGCCCCCAAAGAGAGTGGCACTATTAGGAGATGTGGCTTTGTTGGAGTGGGTGTGGCCTCATTGGAGGAAGTGTGTCACTGTGGGCTTCTCATATATGCTCAAGTCACGTTCAGTGAGATAGACCACTTCCTGTTGCCTGCAAGATGTAGGACTCTCGGCTACTTCTCCAGCACTATGTCTGCCTGCACACCACCATGTTTCACCATGATGACAATGACCTGAACCCCTAAACTGTAAGTGAGCCACCCCAATTAAATGTTTTTCTTTATATTAGTTGCCATGGTCACAGCAATAGAAACCCTAACTAAGATAATTTCTTATCTCTTAAGACTTTTGATTGAATACATCGAGTTTCTATCAAGGCTTTAGTGAAACTGAAGAAGGAAGCAACACAGATAAGTTGTCCAGGTACCGAGAGACGCTAGCCCATCTGTGTGCATCTGTGACAAGTAGTGCAGATATAAAACTGGCAAATTCCATCTTCCTATGGCCTTCTTAGCAAGGAAAACAGAAAGATGTGAGCCAGTGTGTATCTGGCCCACCTTAGACACAGCTCTGTTGACAGGGGTCAGGGACAGGTTTTGACTTCTGCTGACACTGAGGCTTTCAAAAATGGAAAGTCTAAGTTATTTCCCAGTTGTCTCAGGACAGTACAAGTATTTAATGGGGGCTTCAAGCTTCTGGAAGGGAGAAGAATAGTCTTCTTTAAATCATCCTTTAGGGGGCTATCATTATTGCCAGACCAAAAAGCCTCGACACCTTTTCCTTCCTTCTTCTCTCCTTTTCTTTCAATCTCTCTTTGTCTCTCTCACGATCTCTCTTTCCCTTTTTGTAAGCTACTCTAAGGAATTAGTGGGCATTGAGCTTCCAAGGACAAACAGATGAATGGGTTGCTGAGAGACTGGTTTTTGTCTTAAAAGCGAGCCTTGTCCAGCACACTTGCTCTGTCTGGCTATTTTACCGTGCAGCACAAGTCTCTCACCAAATGTCAGCCCTGTGCCCTGGGACTTACCAACTGCCAGAACCATAAACCAGCTTACGATAGTTAATATTGGTTTTCAACTTACCATGATCTAGCATCAGCTAGGAGACACGCCTCTGCGCATGTCTGGGAAGAAATTTCTAGACTAGGTAAACAGAGGCAAGAAGACCTTAAGTGTGTGCAATACTATCTATCCCATTGCCCAGGTCCCAGACTGAGCATGAAGAAAAAACTCAGTTGAACATCAGCCTTCATCCTTCTTTATTTGCGGAAGAACCAGAGTGTTTGTTCAATAAGAACTCCCATACCCTAGAAGATTTGGTTCTTCCTGGAAGTGTATTTAAACTTACTCTTCTGCCCTAAGTTTCCCGTAAACTGAAAGTCAGCTCCAGAGACTTGATCAGATGGGGTTTAATGCATTTGGCAGCAGTACTTTATTGGTGATGGCTTGTCACATCCACAGCTCAGAGCACCGAGACATGAACGAATAAAGGCAGTTTACACTTTGCTTGCTTGCTCGTCTGTTACACAGTCCAGGACCCAAACCCAGAGAATGATGCTATATGCGTACAGACTGCATCTTTCCACAGAAATCCACACAATCAAGGCAGTCCCCTCCAGACATGGCTAAAGGCCAACCTGGTCAACCCCTTACTGAGACTCCCTTTCCAAAAAATTCTAGATTATGTCAGGCTGACAATCAAAACCAACCATCACAGCCACCCTAAAGGAGAATGAAAATGTTCTACTGTTGCCTGGGAGCCTGGTGATACAGTGCCTTAGTTACTTTCCCTTCCTGTGACAAAGCACCCAACAAAAGCAGCTCCTAGAAGGCTTTGTTTTGGCTCACACCTCCAGTCTGCTTGTCATAGCTCTGGGGAAGGCATGGAGGAGGGGCTTGAGGCCACTGGTCCCCTTGTGTCCACAGGCAGGAAGCAGAGAGATGAAGGCTGGTATTTAGTTGAAGTCTCATTTTTATTCGGTCCAGGACTCCATTGCAGGGACTGGTGCCTCCCACATCTAAGGTAAGTCATCTCTCATCTCAGTGAACTCAAGCTAGGAAGCCCCCCACAGATATGCCTTGAGGCTCGTCTTGTAGCTGATTCTAGATCCTGTTGACAGTCAGTATTCACCATCACAGGAGTCAGCTAAGGCTTTTTGTATTTTCCTTCATTCTGTAAAACTCTCTTCTTCCTTTCTTCCTCCCAATATTCTTTCCTTTCTCCTTCCTCATATCGTGTGTGTGTGTGTGTGTGTGTGTGTGTGTAATAATTTTTTAGACAAGGCCTCACTATGTAGTTTTGGCTGTTCTGGAACTCACTGTTTCATTGTGTAGACCAGACTGGCTTTGAACTCACAGAGGTCCATCTGCCTCTGCCTGCTGAGTTCTGGGATTAAAGGCGTGCATTACAACACCTGGATATGTACATTTTAATGTAAAGCTTAAGTAGCCAATAATGAACTAAATAAACTGCTGTATCAGAGGACAGGAGGAAACATAAAACTAGGGTCTCAGTATGTAGTCCACAACATCCTTAAACTCACCATCCTTCTGCCTCAGCCTGCCCAGTGCCAGAATCACAGGCATGGGTCACTATATTCTGTGCATATATAAAATTTTAAATATAATATATACATACACATACTAAATATATAATATATAGCATTACATTATATAAAACACATTATGTAATACCATATATTATTACATTACATATCGTGTATAATGTTTGTAATGTATTATATGTTATATAATACTGTGAATTATTGGGGGGAGGTCTGAGTAGCTGGTTGTGTGCCTTGGATTTGAATCTTTAACCCTGGTCACTCAAACTCATATCCTGTGGCTTCTGTCACAGCCCTGGCCAACCTGGGATGTTACAGAGCAAGCAAAGATGCTGTTGTTTCTCTCACTGTGTTTTACCTAGTTAAAAGGTCAGAGATAAATCAGGCCAGGTCGAAGGTGCTCCCTGGAGGAGCTGCCTAGCCTGCACAGCGGGTTGGCTGCGCTCTAAGGATCAGACTACAGGAGAAGGGCGGAACCAGCGCTTTAGCCTCGACTGGCTAAGTGACGGTCCCACCACGGTGTGCTCAGGTCATGCTTTGGGCCTAGGCACGACCTAATTGTCCCTTGTAGGGCTTTAGAACCATGACCCTCCGCGCCTAGGCCCCTCCCTCCTAGAGCGGCGGGCAAAGCCGGCTCCGCCAGGCACCCCCTGGCTGCACGCCTCGCGCTGAGTCAGCTGTGAGTCAGTGTCCCCTGACCACGCCACGTCCTGCTCCAGGGGGACACAGAGAGAGGGCTGGAAAGGGGCCAATGGATGAGCAGAGTTACCCATTAACCAGCTTGTCGCCCCAGCAACTTTCTCGGAAGTCAGGCCTGCGCATTTATTGCAGGAATGAGACGTGAGACCTCATCCGCAAAGCAGGGCAGACAGCCTTGGTGACCCAGGTTGCCGCTGTGTTTAGAGTCCACACTGGCGGCTGGCAGTATCTTTCAAACTTTCCTTTTAATCTTCAGCCAGCAGTAAGATATATGTTTTACAATGAATGCAACAAAGTTTTACAAAACCTTTAATTTTAGTTCTTTTTAATCATCATGAACTCTTAATAACTCGATGACCTATTAATAGGTTGTAACCTGTAGAATTGGTTCTGCAAGGCTATTTCCTGTTTGCTCCAACTGTTCTCAGCCCAAGGTGGCTTAACTTCCTAGGTTGCCAAGGGACGACGTTGAACTTCAGTACCTACCGGCTCCACCTTGTAAGTCTTGGCACTGCAGGCATTCACGATCAGCCTGGCTTTAGGGCGTGCTCAGGTGGAACCCAGGGATTCACGCATTCTGTTAATTCAGCTGCGTCTCCAACCCTGTCCTTACGTACAGCAACGGGAAAGACCTCACAGCTGACCCGCCTGCTGAGGCTGTCTGGATTCAGTCGTTAGGATTTACTTCTACTCCTTTGACCTGGAGATGGACCCCGACCAGCAGAAGCAATAAGTACTTGTTTGTGTTGGTTTAAGGCACAGGGAATTCTGGTGAGTGGGACTTGAAAGAGGACTTACTTTCTTATACACTTTGTTGCCGCCCGAATGCTAGTTACACATCCATTGCCCAAGCAGTTAGGTTAGGAAGCATTTCAAGCCTACAAAGAGAAGTCAGAAACAATGCACCCTACAACATTATCCGCCAACTCATCACCCGAGTTTTCCGGTCTCTACTCACCCACCGGTAACCTCCTTGGATATGCCTCCCGCTATGAAATAAAAACCTGGCACCCTAGTTTCTGAATTGAGTTCCCCTTTGGGTCATGCTCTCTGGTTCGAGAGAACTTGTGCCTCTGAGTGGATGACCTGGGGTGCTGGTCGACTTGTCCTGGAGACACCCACCTAGTTTAGATGCGATGAACTTCCTAGGATCCCCTCATTGGCTCTGTCCTGTTATATTATCTCCGAAAGGAAAGGTTCAACCGTACCTTTGGCTGTCAGTCACAGCGCTGGACAATGTGATTGTCTATAGGACTTTTGGAGAAGATGAACAACTATGGCATCCTTCTAGTTTGGACTCACTGCCTGCCTTGACCCTCTCTATATGCTACCGAATGGGATTCCCTCAATTTAAGAGAATGGGGGCACTTTAAAATGACTTGCGCCGATTGTATCCTCTCCAATTGTGTAAACTCTTCCTCTGCTTCTCAGAACTCTCTTGCTCTGGCAGACTTCCTTTGTTATGGTAGCTGTGCGCTTTTATGGTATATGATACGGTGATTGCAGACTACAGGTTCTCCTTGAACTGCATCAGACTCTTACTAGAAAGCAGAGATTTTTGGGTCAGATTTTGGCAGCATTTTTGTAATAATCACTGTGCTACCTTCTGCACCTTCTTCTGTTAATACTTCTGGAAAGAATAAGACCACTACCACAATTCTTTGAGCCAAATTTGAAGAAAGCTTTATTAAATACAGGCTAGGACAATGAACACTAGCCAGATCCAAACCTGAGATTCCCAGAGTATGGCGTTGAATTATGTCAGCTAGGGGCTTAGAGAAGCAAAACCCACCAGGCTATGTACTGCCTTCACTCAATCAGGGGCAAGTCTACATCCTGACATACTTTTTGCCTATGCACCTCCAGCCTAGGTGTGATCAAGCACATCCTGTGCAGTTGGGGCAACCAGCCTTGTTTACACAAGCGAAAACACGTGGCTTGTTATCTTACATAAATAATAGCCCCAGAATTCCAGCAAGTTATCTGTCCTTGGGCAAGCAGGGCTTACCGTCAGAGGTTTCTTTTTGTTTTGTTTTAAAGATCTCTTAAACACAGCAATTTAAACTTAAAACACAACACTAGCCCTCACACTTCCACAGTGGCCCTTACCCAACAAGAGCAGACTGCCCATTTTACTAATCAGCTTCTTTGGCAACACAAAGAGGCTCTGAGTTAAAGGCTTAGAAACTGTGGTGTTGCATTTAGGAGATGCAGTACAAACTATGCAACATCAGTTAACTTTCCAGTGTCAGGCTGACTTTAGGTATGTCTGTGTTACTCCATTAAGCTGCAACAAATCTAAATAAAAATGAGATAAAATTAAAAATCATTTACAAAGCCAAGGGTGGTTAAAGGCTCATGTCTTTAACCCTAGTACTCAGGAGGCAGAGGCAGGAGGAACTCTGAATTTGAAGCCAGTCTTAGTGCATAGTGATATCGAGGACAGGCAGGACTAACCTGACATTCCCCATTCGAAGAGACTGGAGTTATCAGTCTCGAGGTCAGTATGTGCTTGGTCTGTGTCACACTTGAGATAGCCTGTGTTCCCTTTGTGCAGCCTTACTTGATGAGTTTCCTGCTGACTCCATCCCATTTTATGACAGCTTCGTGCTGACTGTCCCATCTCCCCCCCATAAACGGTATATGAGACGCAGTACTTCCTAATGAACTTGCTCAGGACAAGCCATCCACATATGCAACACCCCCTGATCCCAGCTTTCATACCTTTTTTTTTCTTTTTTAAATTTATTTATTTATTATGTATACAATGGTCTGCGTGCATGTGTCCCTGCAGAAGTTGGCACCAGATCTTATTACCGGTGTTTGTGAGCCACCATGTGGTTGCTGGGAATTGAACTCAGGACCTCTGGAAGAGCAGTCGATGCTCTTAACCACTGAGCCATCTCTCCAGCCCCTTTTTTCTTTTCTTATCGCTGGGCCTCTCCCCTAGGACTGAAGAATGGTTTGCTCGTTCAGGTCACACCACAGAAACATATTCAATCATAACAAGATTTCACAGCCTATTGTTCAGTCTTGTTACCAAGTGTGGCATTCTAGTCTCAGTCCTGTATAGCTTATTTCCTGAGAGTTTCATTCTACAGCCTACAGTGAAGGAATCAGTGTCTTCAGTATGAAAAGACTCAGGTGAGCTTGCACTGTCTAAATGGAAAACTGAAATGCCAACAATAAGAGTGTATACCTAATGTACCTCAGTTTTCTCTTTTTTATGTTTTAAGCTATTTTTATTTTTCATTTAATTTATTATTTATTTACTTTTTCTTTTTTACACACCAGCCCCAGTTCCCCTTTCTTCCCCTTCTCCCACCCCTTCACCTCCCCATCTACTCTTCAGAGGCATTAAGACCCCCCCTTGGGGAGTCAACAAAGTCTGTGTACCTGAGTTTTCAAGATAGATTTTGTCAAGAAACTAGTGTTATACTTCTAGCATTATCGAGGGTGGATTAGACTTAAGCTATCAGGGCTATTTATCTGGGATGTGTATATGATACTGGAGCTGGAGCCTAAACACATTAAGCAAGTGTCCATCGCTGAGCTATGTTCACAGCTTGTTGTTTTGAGACAGGCTCTTGCTATGTAGAACTGGATTAGCCTCAAACTTGCCATCCTCCAGTCTCAGCCTCCCAAGTGCTATGCTTACAGGATTGCACCATCATCTTAGGCTGAGTTGATTTGTTCATAAAGATTGACTTATTTTCATGTGCATACACCATTTTACTTTATTTATTTATTTATTTAGTGTAAAGTGTTCTGCCTGCATGTACACCTGCAGGCCAGAAGAGGGCGCCAGATCTCATTACAGATGGTTGTGAGCCACCATGTGGTTGCTGGGAAAACTCAGGGCCTATGGGAGAGCAGCCAGTGCTCTTAACCTCTGAGCCATCTCTCCAGCCCCCTGAGTTGATTTTTAAAAAAGTTTTATTACATTTGTTATTATTCAATTTGTGTATCTGCACACACACTCTGTGTGTGTGTATACAAGAGTGCCATAGTATGCAAATGAGAGTCAGAAGGAGTTGGTTCTCTCCTTCCATCATGTGGATTTAGGTCATCTAGCTTAGTGGCAAGTACCTTAACAGGCTGAACCATCTTGAAGGCTCAAGATTTTTGGTTTTGAGATTTTGTGTATTTGCTTGCTTTTTAAGACAGGATGTCATGTACCCCAGGCTGGCTTTGAACTTGTTATGAAGATGAGCATGACCTTGAACTTATGATCCTCCTGCTTCCACTTCTACAAAGTTGGAATTAGAGGTATGTGCCACCACACCGAGTTAACTTGGTGCTGTGTCTGGAATCCAGGGCTTTATCCATCCATGCAAGGCAAGCACTAGACCAACTGAGTCACAGCCCCAGCACCCAGCTGATTTTTAAAAATTTATTTATCTTATTTTATGCACATTGGTGTTTTGCCTGCATGTCTGTCTGTGTGAGGGTATTGGATCCTGGAGTTACACAGACAGTTGTGAGCTGCCATGTGGGTGCTGGGAATTGAACCCAGTCTTCTGGAAGAGAAGTCAGTGCTCTCAACTGTTAAGCTATCTCTCCAGCAGCCCCTTCCCAGGTTGATTTTTTTAAGTGTTAAGAGCTGAGTGAAATCAGAGCAATAGATTTTTTTGATTTTCATAGGTTTCCATTTATTAGTTTAAATAATAATTTTATTATTAATAATTAATACTTTCACAGTATTAATGATAGCAAATATATCTAAGTTATGGTCCTAAATTAGGTGACTTCAGTGAAAACTTTTAATAATGTTATAACATTTTTATTCAATAATAGTACATGTTTGACAATTTCAATATAAGTATTTTAATTTCTGCATTCTAGTATACAGGAATGATAAACAATAATAATGCAATAATAATAAGATACCTATATGATTTAAGAGTAAAAATTCATGTTGAAAATAGAGTGGAAAGGATATAACCTAACAAGATATTAAATGATGGTGATTCTATCCCTGTGAGCTGGTGTACAGTTAGTGTCTCTAAATCTAAAGTAATTTAAGTAAATTGTCATTTGAGGCCAAGTGGAGCAGCATCACACCATGCTCTACAATTTTGTATTCAGTTCTGGAGATCTATGTGGAAAAAAAAACACTGGTAAGCAATTATTTATTGAGGAGAATGAGCAAAGGAATTCAGTTAAACATCTACCACCGTGTTGGTAACTTGCCAAGCCCTTTGTTGCTATTATAGCGAATTCAAATGAGTAATATGTACGAGAAATATCAGATTGAAAATGAGAAATCATTATATGAAGTGTTCTATGTTCTGAGTTAATAATTTACCTACTGTTCTATGTTTTCAAGCAGGAACTTTGGTGACATGTTTCTTCACCCTTACAAGAACATAACGCTACATCTTACATTTTCTGACACATGAGCAATCCAAAATTTTGTCTCATCCCAGGTATTTTGTAGAATATGCCAAAACTGAATGCAAGATACCTGTCTTATTCATTTCAGTATTTTTTTTAACTTTTCATTGCTACATTTACCAGATTCCCTTAGTGAACAAGAGATTTTAAGCCAGAGTCAGGATGTTTCTGCCTTTCCTTAGTCAGTAGCCCCAGATTTCTCATGTTGAAGGCCCACACTCTTTAAAACAGAACTAATTTGTTGGTCCCTTGACTCTTTTTCAGTAAACACCCTCAGTATGTCAGAGGCAGGTAAGGAAAATGAAGATGCCTTCGATGGAGAGTCAGTCTACTGGGGTCAGTCAAGCACCAGCAACCTAGTGATGGAGATGAGCCTAGTGCTGGTGCATTAGGCTCTCAAGAAAGCTGACAGATGGCTGGATGGCTTGGTTATGATTGGAGGATCCCTCAAGGGGCTGCAGGTGAGAGTTTAATCACCATGTGAAATGTTGAAGGAGAAGCTGAGCCTGGTGTTCAGAGGAAGGCTTGGGAGGTGATTAGGGTGGGGGGTGTCATCAAGAGAGACATTCATGATTGTATTCTGATGGCTTTGTAAGAAAACACTACACACAGAGAGCATGCTCCTTATTTCTTGCCATATGATATCCTATGTCAATCTCAAAGACATCTTAGACTTTGGCTCAGGATCATATGCCCAAATGATTCTGTTTTTATAGTATTACTCTGAGAGACCAAGGAGACAGCTCAGTTGGTAAAATGCTCACCTTATGAGCATGAGAACCTAAGTTTGATTCTCAGAACCCACATTAAAACAAACAAACCCTCTGGAGGCAGAGGTAGGCAGATCTCTGTGAGTTCAAGGCCGCCTGGTCTACAGAGTGAGTTCCGGGACAGCCAGGGTTACATACAAAAACCTTGTTTTGAAAGAACAAAATCAAAACAAAAACCCCAAAGACATTAGATGTAGGGACTCACACCTTTAATCCCAGCACTTGGGAGGCAGAGTCCGGTAAATTCAAGGCCAGCCTGGTCAACATAGTGAGTTCCAGTCCAACCAGAGAAACACAGTGAAACCCTGTCTCAAACAAGACAAGACAAAACCAAACCAATAAAATCCCAAATGGACTGTACCTGAGGAATAACAGCCAAGAGTGTCTGTGAACTAACTGCACATCCACCCACACAAAATATGTGAGATTGTACACATGCAGTAATGTACACACGCACACACATGTATTGTTATGGTAGTTATGGTATGTTATGGTAGATTGTCGGACTCAGTAACAACATTTTCCTGAGCCTGAAACAGAGATAGAGACCTGCTTCCTTGAGCTGTACTGTGCAGGAAGCCTCCATCCCCGAGCTCAGACACTACTAGTAAAGCCTCACAGCTTCAGAAAGCTTGTCCCAGAAACTTGAAGGATGAGCCGCGTTTTAACAGTCTGCACTGGACCAGCAGGCCTGAGGGTACCTGCGTTCTAAAGGACTTGGGACTGGAAAGCAGGTGCCAGTTGGTAAGAATGTCAAGGAGCGAGACTGGAGAGATGGCTCAGTGGTTAAGAACATTTTGTTGCCCTTCCAGAGGACCGGGGATGAATTGCCAGTGCCCACATGTCAAGTCACAACTGTCCATAATTTTAGTTCCAGAAAAATCTGGTACACCCTTCTGGCCTCCACAGGAACCATGAACATACGTGGTGTGCAGACATGCATTCAGGCAAAACACCAATGCGCATAAAATAAAATAAAGGCTATAAATAAAAACAACTAAGAAAGAAGGAACAAGAGGGCTGGTTATGGCTTCCTACCTCAAGCAGAGTTTAAATTCAGCTTATAGGGTGAGCATGTGGCTTGGTGGCTCTTGGTTCCATCACCTTGAACCAGGAGAAATGTTTCCAGGATGGAAGAGAAGTGACAGCCAGTCTTGGAGCCTCCATTGACCTAAACACAGTTCATGTAGCCAGAAGCTGTCAAAATCGGACAATGCGTAGTTCTTGTAAGACAACTGTTGGGTGACTCAGATCTTCAGTGGGGGGCTGGCATTTCTAACCAGTGACCCACAGTGGGAAGGCAAACTGACGCAGGAGAGCAGCTGCACTCACTTGCACTGGGATCGTTCTGGCCTAATGCAGGGAGAATTCTATAGGTTTCCATTCCTGCTCTGAGATACTGCCCTGGAGAAGCTCAGCTGCAGAGCTCAAGATATCTGCCGTGGTAAAGGTATACATACATACAGAGATACTCTGTATACATACATACAGAGCCTGACTCTGGAGATGAAGCTTGAAGCCCTGCTTCTTTGGATAATTTTGCATAACTGAGAAAGTGAATGTTCCCTGGAACTTGAATTTCCTGAGTGTCCAAGGGAGAGGATGGCAGCTGTGTGAATCAACCAGGACACTGAGCGCATGCTGTAAGATTTTGAAATGTCATCTCACATTCTCCCTTCAGAAAGTTAGAGGTCTTAAATGGCCTGCCCAAGTTCAACCAAACGCCAGAGCAGGCGCCTGGTATGTGTGCTTCCTTTGGCTCTCTGCAAGCAGGTGAGACGCTGGGAACTGGCTCTGTTCCATCTGGGAATTCCACAGCCAGGTGGGTCTGCTCTCCAAGCCTGACTTGAATGTGTGCACCAGTCCCAGAGGAACTAACAACTCAGGGATGAGTCACCCTGGCTCATTGCAGCAGGAGACCCCTCCTCCCTGCCACTTGGGCCAAGGCCTGGTTGCTCAGCAACGAGACATAATATATATAAATAAAATGCAGCTTCTTGCTTCAGGAGGGAGGCCTGATGTCTTCTTGCTTCTCCTGTCCATTCGTCCCCCCACTAGCTTGCCCAGGTTCATTGATTCAATGCTCAAAGCCCTCACTACAACAACCAGTGGCAGACTCTTAATTGTGGGTGCTGGGTTCTGCAGGCGCCCGATTAGATAAGTTGCCTCGGGGTGGTGCAGAAGGGGAGAGGCTTGGCAGGCACACTGAACTTTATTGCCTGGATTACTGGACAAGGGCGGCTTGGCTGGACATGAGTGCCCGACCCTGAATCAGAAGGTGCCCCAGGCTTCTTCGGGGAAATGGTGTCCATTTCCCATGCATGGGTGGGACTTATGCTACCGTGGAATCACCTGACGGCAGGGACTGCCTGAACTGGCACCTGCACTTGTCTCTGGTGACTCATTTTATTTAGGTGCAGAACACCTAGATCCCTGGGCAGTACCTGAAAGTTAGTGTCCCAGTCAGATATGCACACAGACACAACCATTAGTTTATGAAGCCTTTCTTGGCCAACACTGAACTTGCATGTATATATATTCATCCCCGTATCACACACACATCACTTCATTAATCTTTACAAAGACTTTGTGATGTTTTTGGAAGGGTCAACTTTATTACGGCTTAGTATAAACCTTTGAGACTGTTTTAGGTGCACACACAGATTTGACATCACAGCCTTCAAGACGCATTGCTTCTTCCACAGAGAGTTTCCCTCGTTGCCCTTCCTACACAGCCCACCAATGGCCTCTAGATAGGTCTTGTTCTTAGGAGAATTTAATATAAATGAAAAACCATATATGATGTAATGTTCTATCTGCTTTCTTTCATTTAGCATGGTGCATTTGTTGGCTAACTTTTAAAATTACATTGAGCTGTGTGTTTATGTCTCCATGCATGCTCCAGGTCAGAGGATGGCTTTCAGAAGTTAGTCTCTCCCTTTCTCATGTGGGTACCTGGGTTGGATGGAACTCAGGTCCTCAGACTTTGGAAGCAAACACTGTATCCACTGAGTCATCTCACCAGCCGCATTGTGTTTCAACCCTGTTCATATTCTCATTGATTTTTTCCCCTTTCTTTGTTAATCCACTTGTGAATATTCAAATTGCTTGGAGCTGTACTAACAGGATGGATCACACAGATACAAGTGTTTGAACACATAGCTTCACTTCTCCTGTGGAAATACCTAGGAGAGGAAATGTTGGCTTCTTAAATGGGCACATTGTCATCCCTATTCTATAGAAGAATGGTGCAATCACAGAGAGGCTAAGCAGCTGCCAGAAGTTCAAAGCCATCACTGACCTCTTCTCTAAGAGTTCACCCCACCAATATAATAAAACAGGTAATTTGTGTGTGTGTGTGTGTGTGTGTGTGTGTGTGAGAGAGAGAGAGAGCAGCTTTTTTGGTAAATAATTACTACACATAGGCTGAGTTCAAGTTTGTAGCTTTCATACCCTGACTGTCCTTGAGTACAAGTTGCAACCACAGCAAGTACATGTCCTGAGGACCAATGAGAGCTTGAGCTGGAGGTCTATAGGGGCTGGGTTTTTTTGGTTAGTTTTGTAAAGATAACATTTGGTAGTTATATTCTTTTGTTAGGAGGAGCATCTTAGTCTGGTTTTTGCATTGCTGTAACAAAGTATGTGAGGCTGGGAAGTTTATCAAGAGTATAAGTTTATTTGACTCACAGTTTGGAATCTAGGAAGCCCCAGGGCACCCATATTGCCAGTGTTTGGTTGGTATCTGGTAAGTGTCTTCTTACTGCACTATAATAGGGCAGATACCACAGTGCCCTGCTAACTACAATCTCTCTATATACAGCTTCCTGTACTTGTGCCTGTGGAGGTTAGAAGTCAACTTTGGGTGTCTTCTTATTTGCTTCTCCATTTAAAACCAAACAAAACAACATTTATACGTGTGTGTGTGTGTGTGTGTGTGTGCTTGCATGAGTTTATGTGCATCAAGTAAATACAAGAGACAGTACAGAAAGAGGGTATTGGACCCCCTGGAACTGGAGTTACAGTGGTTCTGAACCACCATGTGGGTGCTGGGTACCAAGCCCAGGTTCTCTGGAAGAGGAGCAATTCTGGGCCCTGCTTTCTTGTTTCTTTGTTTGTTTTTTGGTTAAGGTCTCACGTAGCCCAGGTTGACCTCAAAGTCAATGTTCAGCTGAGGCTAACCTTAACTGTCTCATTTTCCTGCCTTCACCTCTCAAGTGCTGGAATTATAGGCACACGCCATGGTCCTGCTGCAGCTGGGGTCTGGTGATGTCCATGGCCAGTGTTAGCACATGGGCAGAGGGTAGATTTGAGGGGACAGGGAGATAAATGGGATTGGGATGCATGATGTCAAATTTACAAAGACTCAATAAAAACTAAGTTAAAAAAGATGAAGAGCTGAGCAGTGGTGGTGTCTTTAATCCTAGCACTTGGGAGGCAGAGACAGGTGGATCTCTGTGAGTTAGAGGCCAACCTGGTCTACAGAACGAGGTCCAGAACAGGTTCCAAAGCTAGAAAGAAACTTTCTCTTGAAAAACCAAAAAGAAGAAGGAGGAGGAGGAGACGAAAAAAAGCAGGACGAGTAAGCCACGTGGAGCAAACCAGTAAGCAGAACCCCTCCATGGCCTCTACATCAGTTTCTGCCTCCAGGTTCCTGCCCTGCTTGAGTTCCTGTCCTGACTTCTTTCAATACTCAACAGTGATTTGGAAGCATAAGCCAAATAAACCCTTTCATCCCCAACTTACTTTTGGTCATGGTGTTTCATCACAACAATAATAATCCTAACTAGGACGGGAAGAGAATAACAAGATGTATAAACAGCAGAAAAGGAAAAAAATAGACAACCCTTATTTTACTGTTGAGCCATAGAAACTGTAAATGAAGTGTGGACCATCAGACCCCTAAGAGAAGAAGCTGCAGGGGTTCCCAGAGGATTCCAGGAAGCCTACAGCACACAGTGTCTAAGATACAGTGGTTCCCAGAGGATGCCAGGGAGCTTACAGTACACAGTCAGTGTCTATGATACAGGTCATCATCATTAGATTTTAAGTTGATTTTTTAAAACTGATTTTAAAGCATTGAGTATGTGTTGTATTGTTAGTGAGGGGTGTGTATATGTGTGTTAGTGTGAATATGTGCTCATGTACCTTGGGTGCACATGCGCACATGTGTATTCAGGCTAGAGGTTGGCCTTGGGTATTGTTAGATTAGGATGATGGAGGTGATGTAGAAGTAAAAGATAGAAGACAGGCATCTCTAGAAGCAGGATTGCTCTTTTGATGGGAACTGAAGAGCCGCAGTCTTTTAGAGGAAGTGGAGGCTGTGTACTGTGGCATTGGGGGCTTGAAGTGGGGAAGGATTTATCAGGGCAAGCTAGTGGGTAAGTTTCTGGCCTTAGCCCTGCTTCTGAAGTTTCAGTTAGGAACTATTTGTTACAGCAGTTACTCTTGAGTGTTGTAGAACATTATTTTAACTAAGCAAAAATGTGTTACATTTGTTTATGCTGCAGAGCATTACTTTAACTATGTGAGGGTGTGTTACGTTTGTTTCTGCTGCCTTTGTTTACTTATGTAAAGATGTGTTTGTTTCCGCCTTCCCCGCCTAAGGTACCTGATTGGTCTATTAAAAAGTCGAACAGCCAATAGAGCAAGAGAGGAATAGGCAGAACTGGCAGGCAGAGAGAATAGGCAGGAGGAGAATCTAGGCATGAGATAGTGGGAGAGGGGGAGGAAAAGGGAGAGAAAGAGAAGAGAATGAGGGAGAAAGAGAGGGACACTCCTGGGGCCAGAAGCCAGGCAGCCTCCAGCCAACCAGACACAAGAAGCAATGAAAGTAAGATATACAGAAGAAAAGAAAAGTGAAAAGCTCCCAGGCAAAACATAGTTGAAGAGAAACAGGTTAATACAAGTTAAAGAAAAAAAAAGTTAGCCAGAAGTGAGCCTAAGCTAAGGCCGAGTATTCATAACTAATAAGAAGTCTCCAGGTCATGATTTGGGAGCTGGTTGGCGACTCACAAGCTTTGCCAGACTGAGATATTTTTATCCTTTAGATATTTCCTCAATTTCCCTGTACCTTGTTTTTTGAGACAGCATCTTTCACTGAGCCTGAAGCTCACTGACTGGTCCAGGCTGGCTGGCCAATGAACTCCAGGGATGCACTTGTCTCCTCCACTCCCCATTCCCAAGTACTGGGATTGTAGGTATGCACGAATGCATTTAAGTGTGTGAATGGGTGCGCTCGTGACACACACATTAATTAAAAACCTAATAAAATAGTTCTTTTAAAGATGAAGAGTAGTAGAAGTACTTGACCTCTGGCCTCCACATACATGCTCATGCAACCCAATTGCACATACGTACACACATCACACAACACACATATATTCACATCACATATACAACACACATATACACACATCACATGTATGACATGCATATATACACATCACTCATACAACACATATCAACACATCACACATACAGCACACATATAAACACATTACTTGCACACACACACATACACACACTAACCACAACAAACCCACAACAAACCCAAAGTACTTAAAACAGAGTCCTAATGACCTGCACCTCTTACAGACCCTCATACGTCCCAGTTTGGTTACCTGGTGTCTTAGCTACTTTTCTATTGCTGTAAGAGACACCATGAGCAAAGAAACCTGTAAAAGGAAGCATTTAGTTGGAGGCTTGCTTACAGTTTCAGAGGATGTGTCCATGGCTATCATGATGGGAAGCATGGGAGCAGGTAGGGAGGAATGGCACTGTGGCAAACAGTAACTGAGAGCTTACATATGATTTGCTAGCATGTGGTGAAAAGAGTGGCTCAGAATGGTGTGGACTTTAAAACCTCAAAACCCAATCCTGGTGACACAGCTCCTAACCCTTTCCATACAGTTCCACTAATTGGGGACCAGCATTCAAACACATGAGCCATGGGGACCATTCTCATTTAAAGCACCACACATGAATGATTACATTTATTAAAGAAATCCAAAATAATAAAAAAATTAATAAATAAGCTGGGTAGTGTTAGTACACATCTTTAATCACAGCCCTTAGAGGCAGAGGCAGGAGGATCTCTGAGTTTAAAGACCAGCCTGATCTACAGAGTGAGTACTGGGACTCACAGAGAAACCCTGTCTCAAAATACCAAAGACACACACACACACACACACACACACACACACACAGAGAGAGAGAGAGAG
>LOJH01007836.1:0-19150 GCA_001685095.1 Ellobius talpinus
CTGTCTCTGTCTCTGTCTCTGTCTCTGTCTCTCTCTCTCTCTCTCTCTCTCCCCCCTCTCCCTCTCCCTCTCCCTCTCTGGAAATTACCTGGATGATCATTTATCTACCTGCCCTGCAGTGCAGCTATCAACCATCACCCCTTTTCCATCCTTCACGGAATCCCTTTTGCCTTCCCTAGACATCTTCTCTGATGTTTTCTGGATCCCATATGTTTTTCTTTCCTGGTTTATTGAAAGCTGCGAAACGTATTGTATTCTCCCACTAAGCTCGGTGGAAACCAGCACATTGGCAGGTAATACCTCAGCATCTTGAAGGCATTGCTTCATTGTTAGGCCTCTAATATAGCTGTTAAGTCCGGTGATCCTTTAATCCTTGACCTTTCTTGTGGCTTCTGCTCCTTTTCTTCTTCCATTCTCCTGGGAGCATTGCCTGCTGTGTTGTAATTTCATATGGCCGTGCTGGCTAACGGCTTCTTTCATAGTCTTAGCTGAGAGCTCTGTGTGCCCATTCATTCTGAAAAACTATAATCTCCAGCCAGGGGGTTTTCTACTTCACACTATTAAGTTCCCTCCAACATTTTCTCTGGTGTGTAAACTATTGTTATTTGGAGACTTGGTCTTGATCTCAGGCTGGGATTGTCTGAAGTCCCTCCCTGTCCCTGCACCTCAGGCACTGAAGTACCCTTCTGCTGGGTGGCTGTCTGGATGTGGACCTGCTTCCTTAGAGACTTCCCTGGAGTCCTTGTCGGTCACTTGCCCTGTTTCCTGGAGGTCCTATCTCCTGAGCATTTCCAGGAGTTTGAGGTGTCAGATGACCTGTTTCTTCCTAGCTTGCTTTCTTGTCTCTGTTGGGACAGCCACCACTGCCAAAGTCTGCTACTATGCCTCACCTGCCACAAGCTCTTCGTAGGCATTTCTTGTCCCATAGTTTTGATCATTCAAAAGCATTCCTTTGCCCTATGTTAATGATGATCTAGCTGAAGGTTAGATGAACTCCCAAGCTCAGTCTGCCATCTGATCAGATCTCATCTCAAAGCCGAGGCAGCCTCCTGCCTCAGCTTCCTAAGATCCAAGGCGACAGGCATGAGCCACCCTGTTCACTATATCAGCGCAAACAACCGCTTTAACTGAAAGCCATTTATTATATGGTTTTGTTCATATATTTCCCTTACATGACCATATAATCCATTATTAATTGGATGAGTTAACATTGAAAATATCTGTTTGAATTGTCTTTTTCAAATTTCAGATGTATTTATTTATTTTATGTGTATGAGTGTTTGACCTAAATATATGTATGTGTTATCACATCTATGCCTGTGCCCATGGAGGTCAAAAGAGGGCTCTTGATCCCTTGGAACTGGCGTTATAGGTGGCTTTGACCCACTATGTGGATGCTGTTTATCAAGGCCAGCCTCCTATAAGAGCAACATGTGCTTTTAACCTCTGGACTATCTCTTCAGCTGCTACATGATTTGCCCTTTAAGGCATCAAAGATTTTAATTCATTTTTTTGTTTCTGCTTATTGATTATATTTTGACTACACTGCTCAGGAAGTGAAATTGCTTAAAAACAGCCTTCAGAATAATTAGCATAAATAAGAATATGGAGAAACTCGGGGGCTTAACGAATTTATACAAAAATCATGACAAACAGGTACAATATGAAGTAATTATAATCAGAAAACCTTGAAATAATCAACTCTCAATCATCTAAGACTCATCTAGGATGTGGTGATCCCAAGAGTAACAGTAGCCCTGAGAAAGAGAAAGAAAACTGAGAATGAATTTCAAAATGAACAAAACTATCCACAGTCAGTAGCAAAGGAAAGGGGCTGGTGCCATAGAAGAGATGCTGAGACCACAACATCTGCCAGGTCTTTGGGGGCAGCCAAGTAAGGAGAGAGAAGCAAGTGTAGAAAGGAGGATGAGGGCATGGTGTAAAGATCCCACCCATCAGAGCACCCATGGTGTAAAGACCCCACCCATCAGAGCACCCATGGCGTAAAGACTCCACCCATCAGAGCATTGGCTCTTGTGCCCTTCGTGGAGCAGGAGCTACATGTTGGCTTTGCATGAAACAGAGGCCGCATTCAAGGGCCTGAGGGAAAGTCAGAATCTAAACAGAATTTCCTTTATTTGGCATTTTGTTCTGATTGATCTCCAGGGAAAGTGGTTCATCTAACTACTAATGAGGCACAGGACAAGCCCTTGGAGGGACTGTGCCCAGCCTTGTCCTTGCTAAGTAACAGATTGTCTGTGGGGGCTCTATTGTGGGTCTTCTGGGGAGGTGAGCTGGTCCTCAGGATACGAAGGGTGGGTGGGGTTCTGAATTGCTTCTGCTCTCTAAGATCTTGAGAAGCAGGGCATTTGAGTACCATCAGCATCAGTAAGCAAGATGGCTGTGACTGAGCAGATGAGAGGCCGGGTTGGAGAAAGCTGAGGCAGGTATCTCAACAGAAGGTAGCCAGCGAAGGGACACATAAGGATGCAGGCTGCCATGGTGATACAGAGAAAGAGGGACAAGCAGCCTTGGCTGAGCTTAGGTCTTAGTGGATGACCAGGATCTACTCAGGTGAAGAATAGCCCAGAAGCCCCAAACCCAAAGATACCAGTGGAGTTCATGAGGGTGAGCATGCTTTGTAAAACCATGCGGTCAAGCTTACCTGAGAGGGGATGGAAGAAAATAGGTTTCTCTGAGTGATGGAAGGTTTCCTTCTAGGGTTGCTACATCTGTTTTCTTCACACTAAGAGTCTCTTTGTAAATATCTAGTAAAAGAAAAAAAGACAGGTAATACATGGGAGTTTATTCTGAGCTCATTTTCCAAGACCAGATCATTGCTGTCTCCCTGCATCAAACTTATTGTCTCCAAAGTATCAACACTGGCTTTGTCAAAGCAAGGCATTGTCTTACTTTATTCTTTTTGAGCAACAGAGTGCTGTAAAAATGGATTTCCTCTTTGCACCTTGGAGGTCGTAAACAAAATCCAAAACTCCAGCAGCCAGGCCCTTCCCTTTGTTTGCTGTTGAGTGGCTGGCTAAAAGGAAACCTATGTATCTGAACCAGGGACATCCTACATGGCAGATTACTTTGGCATAGCCCCAGAATGGGGACTAAGGCAAGGGTCTAGACGGACAGCTGTCCAAGGGAATGAGCAATACCAATGATGATAAGAATTCAGAGAAGAAAATAAGGTGGGCCTATACTCACCCACCTGCTGGGCCCTCCTGCCCACACTGCATTGCACCCCGGGTCAGGAGCCCGAGCTAGTGCAGTAGTCCTGCTCAGGTTCTCTTCCAGGGACGGTCTCACATTTGCCCCATTGCCCCCCATCCCTGCTTAAGAAGAGCCGCGTTTTCTCCAACTTCAGATCCTTTCACCAACCTCCTGCTTGCTATTTGGTCCTTTGAGGTTGTCATTTTTTTCTCTCTTTTTTCTTTTATTCGATGTGTCTTTCATATCATGCATCTGGATCCCATTTACTTCCCAGTCCCTTCTCATGAACCCTCTGCCCCTGCGACTCCCCTACCCCCTGAAATAAAACAAAATTGGAGGAGAATAAAAAGGAAAATAAAAAATATCGTCGTGGAAGCTGGAGTGTGCGTGACACGGCGAGTCACGCAGTGAACCCTTTTGTCCATAAGTCTTTACCTGCAGCTGTTCATTGCAGAGAGTCATTGGTCTGGTTCCAGGCCTCTGGTTTCTACTACACCATTGATGATGGGCCCTTGCTGGAAAGCCTATTGGTTATGCTTTTGTTGCCCTGTGCTGTGGAAATCTTGTAGCTTCGGGTCTGAGGATCATGCCCCTTCCAGCAGATCATAGACTGGGTAGATGCTGGAACAGGCCAAAATATAATCCCATTTCTGGGCCCGGGAAGCCCGCCAGTTCTCCCTGGTCCTCACCACCAGGGTGAGCTCTCCAGCACTGCCACAGCTACTTCAGCCTTGCAGCAAAGAGCAAGGGGCACAGCCAGTTCTGCTTTCATGCCCTCAGAGTCGGCTCTCCCCCACCTGCACGAGCAGGATCAGCTCTCCTGTGCTGCCCAGGTGAGGTGCAGGGGCCACTCTCCTAAGTGCTGCAGCTGCTGAGAGGAGGGGGCAGCTCCTCCCCCTGTTTTTGTCATTGATGGGCGGGGTGGGAGGCATCTCTCCTGTGACCAACCATGCCACCACATGCTAGATAAGTAATCTCCCTTGCTTGCAAGATCAGGGCTGGGTCACCTACCTCTCCAACACCGCTCTCCATGCTGCCTAGGTGAGGAGCAGGGCCCGCTGGCTTTCCTGAGTGTTGCAGCTGGCAAGTATCTTGCTCATCTGTTGTAGATGGTAGGGGGTGGGAGGAGGGGGCATCTCTCCCCCCACCCACTCCGCTGCTCGTCGTTGTCATTTCTAAATGTGTTGTGAGGATTATAGCAAAAGGGGCAAATGTCCTCCCTGAAGGAAATCATCCCAGAAGTAAAACCATACCCCTTGTGGCCTCTTTCTGTACCACGGACACCGCTGTCTGGCGTCAGACTTGCTTGGTGAAGTGAGTAGAGCCTTCCTTGGTTCTATCAGTATGGCAGGGGAGGTGTGTGTGTGTGTGTGTGTGTAAGAGTGAGCAAAGCAAGAACAGGAGACTTAGGGGAGCTAAAGCTCAATCATCCTAGTAATAATAACAGTGCAATAATGAAGGGAGGAAAGAAACCGAACTCCCTAAAACTCAGTGGTAGAGCCCAGGAGAAGCCCAGCAATGGGACCATTCCCAAGCATTGATTGAAGTAGGAATTACAAAATGCAGACAGCTAAGGAAAGATAGAAGAATGAATGTTGTCTTCCAGTGATAAGGAGAACAGAGAAGACAAGGCAAACAGATCATCCACGTGAATCTGCAAACAATGAGAACAGGACGCAGCAAGAAGACCAGACTGGGAAACATGGATGCTCAATGTCAGCCCTGGCAGAGTCTGGTCCAGGGTGGAGGTTGCACAGCTTGTATTCACTTCTTTCTCATACTGTGACGTCAATAATTCGGCATCAGTCCATGCTCGGCTTCCTTATCCGAGGAAGGTGACTGATGGATCACACCCGATAGCTCCTTGTTGAACACAGGAGCACAGAGGCTGGGGTCCTTAGTGCTTAGCTCCTCCAACCTTCTTCCAGCCCAAAGCAGTGAACAAGAATGGCTTGTTGAATGGCTTGTTAAGTCAAATGCCCTCCAGGTGGGGGACCTGTCTTTGCCCTTCTAGCCACCAGGTGTTCTGTGTTCATCCAGCTCTTAACCCTACAGCTGGCTCCTCACTCCTGACTGCTGATGTAGGCTCTTAGAGCCCAGAGCAGTCCTTCTGTCTTGCTTCAGATGAACCATCCCCACCGATTTCCCATCATTCCAGAACTATCAAGGCTTCTTCTATCTTTTTGAGATTTCCAGTGTTGTACTCCACTGTTCGGATCTACCGGCCTCTGATCCAACCAATTGCAACTTTGTAATCTGTAGTGTGTTTGTATGTAACCCTTTATTCTGGGAAGCAAATTTATGAGGTGGGGCATTATAGTCTTTTTAACTGAGAGCCGAAGACTAGACTCATTAAGTCACTAACTCACCACGGATAAGAGAGAGAAGCAGGCTGTAGGACCACACCCAGAACTTAGTTGTAGCATCATCCTCTTGATGAGCCTGCCCGAAGGATGCTCCTGTCTCCTTGCTTTTCTAGAAGATGCTACTGAGGCTTGGGCATGTTAGGCAGATTCTTAAGATCACCCAGCTAAATAAAGTTAACAGGCTCCGAGCCCTGAACATTCTGATTTCCAAATAATATGTTTGTCCTTTCCCAAATTTATCTGCCCTCACAACATTCTGGTGTAGAATGTGATCATGGTCTCTCGGACTGAGTCCAGGCCTGGGAAACACTCCTTGGGACCTGAGCTAGGAGTTTCTGCTGCCTTTTTGCCCCAGGAGACGCTGGTTGCTGAGCTTTCCAGTGTATCAGAGCCAGGCAGGGTCTGATTTATTGGGCACTTGCCTCTCAGTGTTCCAGGGTGGTAGGTCTGGTGATCAGAGGGACTGGCTGTGTGAGCATGGCTGCATCTATTCTGAGAGGTCTAGATGCCCTGGGGAAGGAAAACAAGTGTGCCTGCTATCCTTCATTGAGTCACAAGATGTTGTCCTTCCCTTAACCTTCATAAGAAAGAATGAGGGGACTGTGGTGACCCAGGGAAAATCCATATCAGACCTCAGGCCTGGCTGCACTCCAGCCCTTGTCCTGATTGCCAGAGCTGCCGGGTCAGAGCTTAAAGGTATTAGAACTTTTCTTAAGATGCAAGAGCTTTCCCATCCAAGTACTAACTAGGCCTGACCCTGCTTAGCATCCAAGATCAGAGGAGACAAGACGCCTTCGGGGTGGTGTTCATCAAGTAAGGAAGCACCAGGCAGAATTCGGCTGTTGATGGGCAATTAGCACCCTTCATGAGTTATTCAAAGGTGAAGCCCTGAGCTGAGCCAGTGACCTATGGCCTATATCCTTGGAGGGTCACCACATGTCCCTCAAGGGGTGATGAAAGAGCCAATTGCTAACCATGTCCTTTGAGGGGACATATTGGGAGCCCCTCTCCAATTTGAAGTGGTTGGACAGGTCTTAGCAGTAAAGAGGTTTTCAGAAGAGCCAGCCCTGAGGAAGGATTGAAAATATTAAAACGTGAGAGGGGAGATTACCAATCTGTACTAGGGTTCCTGAAAGAAACCCAATAGGATAAATGCATCTATCAAAGGAGATGTATTAGACTAGTTTAGGGGGGGCTGGAGGTCTTAGCAGTTCCAGTCTGGTGCTGATGGGTTGGTTGACATATGCCTCGGGAGCATCTGGTCTTCAGTCTACACTGGAAGCCCAAAGACACGGGTTTTAATATCAGCCAAGGAGTTGTCACAGCAGAGTGTGGGGACTGGCCAGTGAGTGTGAAGACAAGGAGACAAAAAGCAGCTTCTTCTCATGGCCTTTTGTCTGGGCTGTCACCTGAAGGTACACCGACATTTAGGGTGACTTTTTCTGCTTTAAATAATGTGATTAAGAAAAATCTCACACAGGGGAGCCCAGAGGCTTGAGTTTGAGTTGATTACAGATTTAATCCAGCCAACAGTCAAGATTAGCCGTTGCATTCTCTGGAATTCTGGCCTGCCTTCCTCCTTTCCTTCCTTCCTCTCTGCTTATTTTAATCGGTGAACTAATAATGCTTATATTTATGGCAAACAACATGATTTTTTTTGAAATATGCATACATTATGGAATGGTTAAAACATCTGATTAGTATATTCATTCTCTCACAGACATAGTTTTTGAGGTGTAAACACTTTAAAATCTAATCACAGCAATTTTTAAAATTACAATTTTTGGCTACAGTTAAGTTATAGTTATTAGCTATAGTTATCATGATACACAACAGACCTCTTCTCTAACTGAAATCTTGTAACTTTGACCAACATCTGCCCCACCCCCAGCTCCTGGTAAGCTGTTCTACTCTGCTTCTGTGTTACACAGTTGAGTAAAACAACCATATAGTGTTTGTCCCATGTCTAGCACACTTCACGTCTTATCGTGTCCTATGCATTCAAAAATCCATGCTGTCAAAATTGATAACATTTCTTTTTTTTAAAGGCAGAATTACAGTCCCCTCTGCTTATATACTGTGCTTTTTCAGTTCGTCCATTGGTGGAAAGTTGGTTCGATTCAGTATTTTAGTTGTTGTGAGCAGAGCTGCAAAATACACGGGGACTCAGTGTTGCTTCTGTGTGCTGGCTCCCTTTGTTTTGGTCCTATGGTCCTATACTCAGAAGCGGGCTAACTGGTCCTAAGATGCTTCCATTCTTAATGCAGCTGAGGAACTTCCACACCATGGGGGCTGCCTTATCATTGGGCACATTTTTAATTTGGATGAGTTTCAATATTGTGCTCTTTGGAAGCAAACAGGAATTTTGCTTCTGAACAATTTCTCTGTTTTTAATTGACTCAATAACTTTAATCTCTGCTGTGGGATGTTTTTGAGTTGGCACTTTGGGAAATGCAAGGATGATTTGATGCCCTGGATCTGCTCGGCTTTGTTTTGAGCCTTAAGTATCCGTGCTGTCAGCCCAGTGAAACTGTTGCCGGTGAGGTGCAGGCTGGAGACAACAGCCTTGAAAGTAATGCTGATAAAACATGTAATTTCAAAATGCACCAAAAAGAATAAATAATGCCTAGTAGGGAAACAGTAGAAAACATCTCCTTTTCAGCTACAAATCACTTTGTTGTTTGCCATTTCCAGGCATCCTAACAAATAAATTTTGTCTCACATGTTGCTAAGCCCATCACTCTGTTCGGAGAGAAGCAGGCCTGCAAATTGCTGTGGGCCTGAAATTGGATGGCAGCATGAAGCCGTTAAAGATAATAGACCTGTGTTAAAATTCACAAATGAATGAAGTGGCCCTCTGGCTTGCCCAAGCAGGCTCTTTGTCATCCGTTTTCCACACACGCAACACGTTCACAGCTGGCTGTCCAATCTCTTCGGGGGACCTTTTTGATTATACATGCTCAAACCACTGCCCTGCCTTCCAGACCAGGAATTCATGTCTGTGTGCATTTCCTCAGACATCTATCAGGAGGCCGCTAATCAATTTGGGACCCGCCGTCTGGTGTGTTCATTCTGATGCCCCCCNGACAGCAATCTAGTCTGATTTGTTCGGTACAGTCGCTTGGGCAGACAGTTCCCATGGGGCCGAGAACTTTGTTTCAGACAAAGAGAAGTAAACACGAGAGACAGGCTGGCTGTGTTTTCTCCCCTTTAAATCAAGACTAGAGGGGAAAGTCAGTGCTTTGCCAGCAGATGGGCCAGTGCGACCTGAATTGGATTGATGGCTTTTAAAAGGATTCTGCAAGACCCAGAGAGTGCGAATGGTCCTGGGTGAACACAGCTGCTCCCTCTTTTCTTCAGCACTGTGATAAGTGGAGTTTTTTTTTATCCAGGCTTCATTATGATGTATTTTAATTGAACTTTGGAAAGATGGAACAGTGTCTAAAAGAGCCATAATGGGTGCCAACATGATCAAAGGGCAAAATGATTGACAGAAGCGTAAAGAAGTAGGAGAAATGGAGACCCAATATTGTAAAAGTCTGACTTTTGTCGAATGTCTGTTTGGATACAGATATTGCAGTCACAGTGGCCTTAGGATGTGTACACAGGGGCAGGACCTCAGTGTTCTACTTAATTAAACAAGACTTCAGGTGACTTTAACTAGTGTGTCACAGATCCCTTCAAATGCATAAAGGTGGGATTGGGAGATGGCTTTGTTGGTCAAGTGACAGCCATAACAACCCGGCTTTGTATCCCCAACACCCACATAAAAAAAAAGTCGGATGCAGAAGCACACATTTATAAGCCCAGTGTTGGGAAGACAGAGACAGGGGGATTCCTGAACCTGCTGGCCACTCGATCTGGCCATCTCCCAGGTGTAGTGAAGTGTCCTGGCCCCTAAAAGAGTCAGAGAGCAGCTGGATAAAACACCTGAAATGAACCTCTG
The DNA here is from genome assembly GCA_001685095.1 of Ellobius talpinus. NCBI lineage: Eukaryota > Metazoa > Chordata > Mammalia > Rodentia > Cricetidae > Ellobius > Ellobius talpinus. The sequence goes on from LOJH01007836.1 coordinate 9,529, forward strand.
GCTCCTACTTACACCCACAACACTTCTCCATGTGCAGCTTCATTCGCCATGCACACACGTGTGTGCAGCAGACCACAGTGCAGAGAAGCGCTGTTGCCTGGTCATTCTGATTGCCTGACTCATAACCAACTGTTTATCATACATACATGGTGAAGTTTATTGGTTTGTGGTACAGCTTGGCATTGAAAAACAAAATTTACTATGCTTCTAGGTGGCTAGCTGCAAGAAAGGCCTTCTTTTGGATCAGCTCTAGAGCGTAGAGACTGTTCAGTGTTGGCAGGTCAGCTGTTTAACAACAAAAGGAGGTATCATAGTAGGTACAGCCTGGTTCTCCTCTTGCTGACTTCCCTGGGGATCTTCAGGGCAGTGTATCCAGAGACAAAAGCCTTGTCCTGGGCACCCAGAAAATCTGAAGGAGGAGAGACATCCACAAAAGGGAAGTGAAAACTCAAGACGTGTGTGCCTCTGTAATGATCTGGGCAAATCATAGAAAACTGGGGGCAGGTGGGTCTAGGTCTTGGGGGTAATTACATACAAAGACGGAATAAAGCCTTTCATCCCCTTTCTAATTGTTCTGCATCTCCAAAGCAAAATTCCCAGAGTGCATGTCACTTCTTAGAGATGAAAGAATTCACTTTGGTGATATTGGTGAGGAAATGCACACAGCCCACCAGAAAGCAGATGCTATGTAAAACGAAGTTAAGCATATCTGCTATTATCAACCTCAGTTTACTTCAGATCTGAACAGTGTAAGGCTGAGGAGTTAAACATTAGGCAGTGTCTGTTTTGAAGAACTTTAGTAACCATGATGCATTGCACATATTTTTAATACAAACCGCAGTGTGGCAATCCCTAAAGGACCAGCATATGTACTGTAAGAAACTTGTAACACTGTGTGCAGTCTATGCAAGGCCCTGTTCTAGTTCCTTAAATATATCTTCTCCACAGATGCCTAGAGATCTGGTACCATCGTCTTAATATATAAATGGGGACCTGAGGCACAGAGAAATTTTTAAGACCATGAAACAACCCTAACTGTGTCATAGCTGATAAACTCAGATACAACCTTCAGGCACCATGGTCTGCCTCCCAGGCTGTCACGTGCCTCCAGGACAATAAAAGGAAAAAAAAACAAAAAACAAAAAACAAAAACCCAGTACAGCAGCAATCCTTCCTCCAGCCAGCAGAATCAGGTAGGATATCGTACTTGGCACAATATCATAGACAATACCAGGCAAGAGCAAGCCATTCTCTTGGATAACCTTTCCCATTTCCATGATGTACTAGCACTTACAGTGTGGATTGGAATTCACACAGCTGATTCATCCCAGGTATCCCAGAGGGAAAGAGAGAGCCTGGACATAGAGCTCACTATGTGAATGAATGAATGAATGTCCTGGTAGAATCTGAGATACTTTTCCCCAACTGAAGGAACCAGGTTTACTCTGCCTTAGTTCCAAAACTTGTTTCAACTCTTTTGGGCATAAGGCTTGCTTCTTTGGCCATTTGCCCTCTCTCTCTGTTTTAAACTGCATGTTACGAAAAAGCATGCTACTGGGTGATGAAAAGGAAGGGAAGAGGGGACTATTGTCTGTTGGCTAAAGTGGAAGATGGCGTGTGTCCTGCTGCAGTACCCCAAAGGAAATGTGTGTTGTGTTGGCTGAGGTTTGCTCTTCAGGCTGTGCCTCCCTCCTAGGGTCTCTTTCATGGTAATAGGAGGGATTTTCTAAACTGTCCTTGTGATAGAAATGCTCCCACGTTTGAGAGTGTGTTATTCTGAAGAGCAATGACGTCAGACTGCACGCCCACAGCACCCAAAGGGAAGCGGTTAGTATCATTACTCATGACCCTCTGCTCTGGGCCCTCTTCACTGACATCCTTTTGCTGGGGCCCTGTGATAATTACATTCTCCCGTTATTGATAATGGGTCTCAGGGTACAGTCAGCCCCTTACAGAATCACATTTGCATTTTTGGTCACTAAACAAGTTTGGTTTTCTGATATTTGCAATATCAAGTACTTTTTGATGAAGGAAGCTTCACACAGATGGTGCCCTGTTCTCAAAAACAAGTGTATGCCCAGGCACAGAAACGGTACTTAAAGAAGCCGTCGAGAGAGACTCTGCCATCTGCCCATGAGGTGGTACACTAGAATGCTCACGATGAAGCCTTTTTAAAGTGTGCATGCATGTGCCTGTGTGTGTGTGTGTGTGGTGTTGGGGGGGGCACTTGGGACTTCATATGACATCCTGTGCAGCTGCAGATGTTAGATGTTCCTCTACTCCACATTAGAGGAACACGGGGTATTTTAAAATTCTCATCCTTGACTAAGACCAAAAAGGGCAAGAGAAGAAAAGGGTTGACTGAGAAATGAGAGAAAGAGAGAGAGGAGGGAAGGCTGACTTCTTAGCCAGGAAGGAAGTAGATAGGAGGGGGATAGGAGAGGAATTGGACCTGGTGGCTGGCTGTCTCCTGGGGTTAGACAGGAAGAGGATTTAGCCTGAGTTACAGGGCATGCATTTAAGTAACTCAGACCCCAGGAAAGTGACTGAAGGGCTTCAAACATATCTGTACTCAACTGTTGCTTTAGAGACAATGAAGAGAGGGGACATTGAACTTACTTCAGATTTTCTTTAAAATGAGGCTCATTGGCTGGTCTACAGGCCTAAAAGGTACCTCTTTGTTTATCAGACCTTAACAAAATATATCGAAAAATGAGTAACCATCCAATTTCCCTGCATATGACACTCCCTGAAGACATCTTCACATCTAGTATAAAAATAAAACGTCAGTCAGCATTTCTTAGCTCAGGCTGCCTGAGACCCCTAAAATGATTATACCAGCATTTCTGTGGGAGAGACAAGGGAATTGGTATTTAGAAAATCTTACCATATATGAAAGCAAGGCTAAGAGCTACTTCCCTAAGTGGATTCCCTATGGAAAAGCAGATGAGGAAATGAAACAATCACGCAGTATATAACAACACTGCGAATCTCTTGAGTGCGCTCAAACTGTGTATACATAGATGTATTATAGTCGGGGCAGTATAATAAAAATTCCTACCAAACTCTAATGATAATCTTTTGTATATCTCTAATTAGTTAAAAAGCAGTGCATAATTAATTTCCATTTGGCATCTCCTCTCCCTAGGAAGCCTACCAATATGGTGCTCTCTGGAAGTTTCTATGTGAATTGACTTTCCTTTTTCCCCCGATAATGCATTCATTCATTTGGCAGGCTCTGAGTACCTCCCATGTGTAAGGCACAGTGCCAGAGCCCAGACAGATGATTGTCCCACACTCAAGGGGTTTCCCTGCTAATAGCAAAGGCAGTCACACAAACAGCGCTCCATCTGTCCGTGCTCTGGCTGTTATGAGGTGAAAATGCAATAGCCTTGGCCACTCGCCGTGTACGAGTTGGCGGAAGAGGTAGGCAAGGATGCTCCTTAGATTTCTACATAGGAGCCTGTGTGTGAGGTGGTTCCATCCCCTCCAGTGGGGGAGGACAAATCTAGTGGTCACATGTTTCACACTCACACCAAGCTGCTGCTTTTAGATTATTTTTAACTCTCTCTCTCTCTCTCTCTCTCTCTCTCTCTCTCTCTCTCTCCACTGCCCTCCAGCTCCGTGTGTTCTGGTTTTGTTTTCTTGTCTATTTTTCCCATTAGACCCTCAGTCAGAGTGCTGAGAACATTTTCAATTTCCCAACTGGAGTCAGTAAGAAGCAATTGGATTTGATTTGCAATTTTAGTGTAATTGATCCCAAGCTTTCCTGGTTTGAAAATGCCAGAGAGAAAAATTATGTAAATAAGCCAACGTGTATTAAAATTACTCACAGGAATGATCACTGTTGAGGGGGATTAGTCTCCAGATTATAGGGTACTCCCTAGGCACAACACGGTGTGCTATCTGCCCATCACCTTGGAGCCCCAGTCAACTCCTAAACCCCATCCTTGACTGCTTTGCCATGCAAGGAGTTTTTTCCGGAAGGTTTGGCTTTGTCTCCTTCATAGACTAGCAAGTGTGTGGAACAGAAAGTGAAGCAGAATTCCTCAAGATGTGGCTCCTCTCTGCTTGCTGTCCTCCTGAGAGTTTTTGATCCCTGTATAGAATTAGGTGTCCCCTGTGGGCCACTGCTTGCCTCCCTGGCCATTGCACTTCTTAGCATCTCTCGCCTGGTGATTCTGCCTCAGTCCCTCTGTTTCCCCAGTGAGCTATTCCTCTTGAAAGTCCGTACTTAGCATTACCTGGTGCTACACTGGGATGTAGTTTTCTCCTCACTCTAAGGTACCGTGATGGTGCATCAAAGGCCATTAGATGACCGTTGCCTCCTGAATGGTTGTTTTTATTACTCCAAAGATAAGCTTGTACTGTTATCTACCATCTTGCTAAGTGCTCATACACATTGAAATAATTTTCAGACTCTAGGGAGCTTAAAAATTATTCTCTTTTCCTGTCTTCTAACAAGCTGTTTTTGCGTGTGTGCACTGAAATCAAGGACACAGCATAAATGCGCAGCCTCTCTGTAGTGGACACAGAACTAAATGGAGTCTTTAATTCCCTGCCCCCCTCACTGTGACGCTGCCTTGAATCTAGCACTGGTTATTTCCTGTGGAGTTTTCACACTTATCTTGGACTGTGTATTTGAAAAAAACTCCTCTGAGAGTCAGTGTGGGCCAAGGGAAGTTTCTAAAAAATGTTTGAGAGATCAGGAGTGCTGGAAGAATATGGATATTTTTTCCCTTAGTCATCAGGGAAATGCAAATCAAAACAACTCCAAGATACCATCTTATACCAGTCAGAATAGTTAAAAAACATCAATGATAGCTTATGCTGGAGAGGATATGGAGTAAGTTTCCATTGCTGGTGGGAATGCAAACTTGTACAGCTACTCTGGAAATCAGTATGGCACTTTCTCAGAAAACTGGGAATCAACCTACCTCAGGACTCAACAGTATCATATTATAATCCCAGAATCATACATGTTCAACTATGTTCATAGCAGTATTATTTGTAAAAGCCAGAACCTGGAAACAGCCTAGATGCCCCTCAACCAAAGAATGGATAAAGAAAATGTGCTACATTTACACAATGGATTACTACGCAGTGGTAAAAAACCAATGATATCTTGAAATTTGCATGCAAATGGATTGAACTAGAAAAAAAATGTGAGGTAACCCACACCCAGAAAGATGAACATGGTGTGTACTCACTTATAAGTGGATACTAGCTATAAAGCAAAGAATAACGAGTATATAGTCCGTGACCCTAAAGAAACTGAGAAAAATATATGGATCCCCCTGGGAAGGAGAAATAGACAAGATCTCCTGAGAAAATTGGGGGCAAGGGGGTGGGGATAGGAGAGGAATGTTGAGGAGAATTTGAAGAAACATATAGCTGGGATGGGGGAAGGACAGAGATGGAGAGCAAGGAAAGAGATATTTGGGGGCTAGCAAGAAACCTGGTTCTAGAGAAATTCCCAGGTATCCACAAGAATGACCCCAGCTAAGACCCTAAGAAATAGTGGAGAGGGTGCCCAAACAGGCCTTGCCCTGTAGTCAGATTCATGACTACCTTAAATGTCACCATAGAACCTTCATCTAGAAACTGATGGAAACGGGCAGGGCCCTTTCGGAGCACTGGGCAGAGCTCCCAAAGTCCAGTGAAGAGTGGGAGGGGTGAGAATATGAGCAAAGAGGTCAAGACCATGATGAGGACAACCACTGAAACAGATTAATGGAAGCTCACCAACTTTGGTCAAACAGGGAAGATACCAGCATAGAACCAAGCTAGACCCTCTGAATGTGGATGACAGTTGTATGGCTGGGGCAGACTGCGGAGCCACTGGTAGTGGCACCAGGATTTGTCCCTGCTGCTTGTACTGGCTTTTTGGAACCCATTCTCTTTGAATGGATACCTTGCTCAGCCTGGATATAGTGGGGAGGGCCTTGGTCCTTCCTTGGAGCAAAGTGCCTCACCCTCTCTGGGGAGTGGATTGGGGTGGAGTGGGGGGAAGGTGAAGGGGATGGGAGAAGGGGTGGGAGTGGAACTGGGATTGGTATATAAAGTGAAAAAAGATAGTTTAATTTCTTTTTTAAAAAAAATAAAATTTAAAATGTAAAAAATAAAAAGATAGATAAATAAATGGATAAATAAATAAATTTGTCTTCCTTGAAGGAAAAAAGAAGAATAGGAATTTTTATCTGTCCCTGGGAGATATGACTGATCTGGCTATGAGGACATTATCCATACAGAACACACTCCATATTCATAAATGGTTTGCAATTGAGCTCTGCTGGGCTCACAGCTCAGGCTTCTGGATGCTTTTAGGCTCCTGAATCTTCAGAGAGGAAACATCAGAATAAGGAGGCACACCCAGTAAAGGAACATCTTGTATCCCCTTGGGTTCCTTCAGGTATCTTATTGCTCTAGATAAGACATCAAGTACTATACTGAATAGATATGGAAAGAGTGAACAGACAGCCTTGTCTTGTTCCTGACTTGAGTGGGATTGTTTTGATGTTGGCTATGTGCTTGCTGTAAACTACCTTTATTATGCTTAGGTATCTTCCTTGTATTCCTAAATCTTTTTGACTTTTGACAAAAGGAGGCATCAGATTTTGTCAAAGGCCTTTTCTACATCTAATGAGTTGACCATGTGGGTTTTTTTTTCTTTCAGTATGTTTGTATGGTAGACAATATTTATAGATTTTCATATATTGAACCATTACTGAATTTCTGGCATGGAGCCTACTTGATCATGATGAATGTTCTTTTTGATGTGTTCTTGGATTGGCTTCCAAATATTTTATGGAGTATTTTTGCATCTATCTTCATAAGGGATGTTTGTCAGTAATTTTCTTTCTTTGTTGAGTCTCTATGTTGTTGGAGGAAGCTGCTAGTTAGTTCCCGCTGCGCAGCCCTAAAATAATCACACAGAAACTGTATTAATTAAATCACTGCTTGGCTCATTAGCTCTAACTTCTTATTGGCTAACTCTTACATCTTAATTTAACCCATCTCCATTAATCTGTGTATTGCCAAGTGGTAGTGGCTTACTGGCAAAGTTTTAGCATGTCTGACTATGGCGGAGGATCCATAGCTTCTCCCCCTCTGCCTTCCTTCTCCCTGCATTCAGTCCAGTTTTCTCCGCCTACCTAAATTCTGCCCTATCAACAGGCCAAGGCAGTTTCTTTATTCATTNTGGCTAACTCTTACATCTTAATTTAACCCATCTCCATTAATCTGTGTATTGCCAAGTGGTAGTGGCTTACTGGCAAAGTTTTAGCATGTCTGACTATGGCGGAGGATCCATAGCTTCTCCCCCTCTGCCTTCCTTCTCCCTGCATTCAGTCCAGTTTTCTCCGCCTACCTAAATTCTGCCCTATCAACAGGCCAAGGCAGTTTCTTTATTCATTAACCAATAAAAGCAACACATAGGCAAAAGGACCTCCCACACCACTATATGGTATGTGTATCAGAGTAATTGTGGCCTCATAGAATGAACTGGACAATGTTCCTTCTGATTCTGTTCTGTGGGATAATTTGAGAAGCATTGGCATGACTCTCCTTTGAAAGTCTGGTAGAATTCTGCATTAATACCAACTGACTCTGAGGGTTTTTGTTTGTTTTGTTTTTTGTTGGGAGATGTTAAATGGTACTTCAATTTCACTAGGGGTTGTAGCTCTACTTAAATTGTTTATCTGATTTTGACTTAACTTTGGTAAATGGTACCTATCAAGAAAATTGCCCATTTCTCTTAGATTTTCCAAGTTGGTGGAGTATAAGTTTTTAAAGTATGTCCTTATGATTCTTTGGATTTTCTTAGTGTCTGTTGTTATACGCCTCTTTTTGTTTCTGACTTTGTTAACTGAGATATTCTCTCTCTTCCTTTTAGTTCGTTTGTAAAAGGGTTTTATCTTGTTGATTTTCTCAAAAAAATCATTTCTTTGATTTATTGATTATTTGTATTATTCCCTTTGTTCCTATTTTATTGATTCCCTCCCTCAGTTTGATTATTTCTTGCTATCTACTCCTCTTTAGGTGTAATTATTTCTTTTGGTTCTAGAGCTTTCAGGTGTGTTGTTCAGTTGCTACTATGAGAGCTCTGCAATTTCTTTATGCAGGCGCTTGGTGCTATGAACTGTCCTCTGAGCACTACTTTCATTGTGTCCCACAAGTTAGTGTCTGCTGTGGACTCATTTTCACTGACTCTAAAAAGGCTTTCATTTCTTTATTTATTCCTGTCTTGGCCCCTTTCTCAGGCAGTAGAGAGTTGGTCAGTTTCCATGAGTTTGTAGGTTTTCTGTTGTTTGTGATGTTGAAATCCAGCTTTAATCCATGGTAGTTTGATAAAGTACAGGTGGTTATTTCAGTTTTCTTGTATCTGTTGGAACTTGCTTTGTGACTTAGTGTGTGGTGAGTTTTGGAGAAAGTTCCAGGTGATGCAGAGAAAAAGGTATGTTCTTTTGTGTTTGTGTGAAATGTTGTGTAAATACCTGTTAGGTCTTTGTAGTTTATGGCATCCGTTAGCTCCAGGCATTTCTCTGCACTGTTTTTGTCTAGATGACCTGTCCGTTGGTGAGAGTGTGGTGTTGAAGTCTCTAACTAGGAGTGTGTGAGGGTCAGTAAGTGACTTAAACTGTAGTAGTACTTCTTTTACAAAGGTGGGTACCCTTGTGTTTGGGGCATAGATGTTAAGACTTGAAATGTCGTCTTGGTGGATCTTTCCTTTTGATGAGGTTTGTAGGGTCTTTCTCTATTTCTTCCAATCAGTTTCAGTTTGAAGTCTATTTTATTAGATATTAAAATGGCTACACCAGCTTACTTCTTAGGTCAATTTGCTTGGAATATTTTTTCCACTCCTTTACCCTGATGTAGTGTATAAATTTGATGTTGAGATGTGCTTCTTGGATGCAGTAGAAGGATGAATCCGATTTTCACATCCATTCTGTTAGTGTGTGAGTTTTTAGAGGGGGACTAGAGGTCATTGATACTGAGAGATATCAATGTGCAATGATTGTTGATTCCTGTTATTTTCCTGTTGGTGGTGGTAACGGGGGTGGGGGTGGTGATTTTGTGTGTGTTTGTGTGTGTGTATGTCTTTATGTTCATTCCTTTGATTTTGATGGTTTAGGATTATTTATTCCCTTTGTTTTCACAGTTCTAGTTAACATCCTTGGCTGAAATTTTCCTTCTAGCACCTCCTGTGGGGCTGCATTTGCAGATAGATATTTGGGTTTTTTTTTCAAGGAATATTTTGAAGTCTTCATCTATGGTTATTGGAAGTTTTGATGGATATAGTAGTGAGGCTAGTATCTGTGGTCTCTTAGAATCTGTGACACATCTGTCCAGCCTCTTCTGGCTTTTAGAGTCTCCATTGAGAAGTCAAGTGTTATTTTAATTGGTCTGCCTTTGCATTATTTTTGATTTTTGGAGTTTTTAATATCCTTTCTTTATTCTTTATGTTTGGTGTTTTGTTTTTCATGTGCCAAGGGGACATTCTTTTCTGGCCCACTCTATTTGGTGTTCTGCATGCTTCTTGTATCTTCCTAGGAATCTCCTTCTTTAGGTCAGGAAAATTTTCTTCCATGATTTTGTTGAAAATATTTTCTGGGTCTTTGAG
>LOJH01007836.1:19237-30417 GCA_001685095.1 Ellobius talpinus
TTTTTCCTGGATGTTTTGTATTGGGAGATTTTTTAGATTTAACATTTTCTCTGACCATTGTATCCATATTTTCTATTACATCATCAGTGCCTGAGATTATTCCTTCCATCTTTCACATTTTTCTGGTGAAGCTTGCCTCTGTAGTCCATGGTCATCGAATTCCCAAGTTTTTCATTTCTGACATTCCCTCAGCTTGGGTTTTGTCGTTGATTTCCCTTCCATCTTCAGGTCTTGACAGTTTTATTTGTTTCCTTGAACTGTTGGTTTGTGCTTCCGTGAATTTCTTTAGGGGATTTTTTCATTTCCTCTTTAACAGCCCCTCTCCTCTTCATATAAGATGTCTTAAGGTCTTTAAGGTTTTGTTTCCATTGGGTGAGTATTTTGTTCCTCAGTTTCTGTTTCCTCCCTGGACTTTAGGAAAGTGTGCTGCCTGGGAAGAAAGTTTCTATGGACCTGTTTTCCTGACCTACTCAGCTGGTGTGTTCCCAAAGGATGCCTGCTGGCATTGGAGGCTTGGATAATGGGATGAGTTGAGGGAAGGAAGGATGAAGGGAAGGAATTTCTGATCCTTTGGGGCTGGGATCAGAGATGGAAGGGAGACCACAGCAGGTTTTCTACTGCAGAGCTGGAGACGAGACTGGGGGAATTGGATCTGGAGGAGCAGAAGGAGTGGGGGGTAAGAAGGGGAAAATCTGTGAGATCCACAGAGGTGAGGGACAGGGAAGGCTGCCACAGGTATACTACTGCAGAGTTGGTGGTAGACTAAGGGATTAGATCTAGGGGAACAGAGAAAGAAGAGAAGATCTATGGTTAGTCTACCTGATTTTCCATCAGGAATGCCTATGGGTTAGCAGTGGGTGTTGCCTAGAGTTGGGGGCTGGGATAAAGGGACAAGTGGTTTGAGGGAATTTAGGAGGGGATAGTCTGTAGGACACACAAGAGATGTGGGCCAACAAAGGATCTTAAATTGAACTTCCCATACTTCACTGGAAACGGTAGAAACAGTATTATCATTGCTATGTTGTGTATACTGTAATAAACCATAAGTGCATAAATCATAAAGAAGGACAGTGAATTCCTCTGCAAATAAATCAAGATGCAATCCTAAGGGGTGTCTAAGAAGCACAGAGGAAAACATAAAAGGGAAAACTGAGAAGCAATAACCAGAGACATTAAACATAAAGCAATCAATGAAACAGCAAGGAAGCATAAATATGCCAATGATCATGTCAAATGCACCCACTGAAAGAGGGAGGCTACCAGGGATTTTCTTAAAACGCCCTAATATTTTGGTTATAAGAAATTCTCTTGAGGTTCAGTTATACAGGAAAGTTGAAAGAAAAAAGATGAAAAAATGTCATATGAAGATGAATAAAAATTTTTAAAGGGCTAGATTAAAATAAATTAGACCAGGAAATTCTGCAGGACCTTATGGAGTCTGAACCACACCATTAACCAAGGTCTCTGTTACACATATAACAGAACATTCTTTAAAACAACAGCATGATACACATTTTAGAAATTTGTTGAAACACGATTAATAAAAACGCAGTGGGAGATATTGGCGTTCAACCTGAAGACCAGAAAAGCAAAGCAGCCAGCCACTGGCTCTTACCTCAACCTCAGTCTGAAAAATGGTGATCCGGCCTCCAGGAATCTCAGAATGAGACTGTGTGTGAGAGCTGTCTCCTCCTGTCATATAATCATCTCTAGTTCTGGGATTAAGGGCATGTACCACTACTGCCTGGTTTCTATGGCAACCTAGTGTGGTTACTAGGATTAAAGGTGTGTAACATTGCTGCCTGCTATGTGAGGCTGGCCAGTGTGGCTGTTTCACTTTTCTGATTTTCAGGGAAGCTTTAGTTATTAAAATACAAATAAAATGTTACTATAATTGGTTTTATATTTAATTAAAATATAATTTACATCATTTCTCGTCCAATCCCTCCAACCACTCCAATGTTGCCTGTTTCCCACTAAAATTCATTCCTCATTTTCTTTAGTTATTTTTGTTACACACACACACACAGATACATAAATACGGCTTGCTGCGTCTGTTTAATATTGCTTGTATGCATGTTCTTAGGGATGAATACTTGGTATTAGATAGTCAGTTTTCAAGTTCCAAGTGCTTATGGAACATTCATTGAGAACAACTATATCTAAGGTCATAAAGCAAGCCTTAGCAAGCTAAATGCTTATATTCACGAATGTGTTCTTTAACCATAATGTAATTAAACTACAAATAAGGTGAAAGATGATTTCAGAAATCTGAAAAACATAGAATGTAAGCACCGTGCTTATAAGTGGTCCACAGATCAAAGAGGCAAACTCAAAGACAATGTGAAAAGTTACATGCAGCTAATAAAAATGGAAACGATCTCTAGCCACAAACGCAAACCCTGGTACTGTGCTCCCGAGGACTGGGGATATGACTTGAGCAAGTGCTTGCTGCCAAACCCGGGGGATCTGAATTAGAATCCTCAGCACTCAAGCAAACCAAAGAGCCAGAAGTAACCCCAGTACTGAGGGGTCAGAGACAGGAGGATTTCTGGGGCTAGGGCCATTAGATTAGCTCTAGGTTCAGTGAAAGAGCCTGTCTCAAAGGAATGAAGTAGAGGGTGACACTTGACTTCCTCCTCTGTCCTCCGTGTATGTATGAGAGCATGCACACATGTGCTCATATCACACACACAGGCACACACATACTTGTGCTAATACACACACACACGCACGCTTCTGAGAGACAAACAGCAGGAGGAGATACTAATGTGAAAAAGGAGGAAGGCTATAAACACAGAATTCCAGTTCTCTCATGAAACTAAAGGAGAGAATGAAACAAAATAAAGCGAAGAAAACAGAAGAAATATAATAGTAAAAAAAACCTTTTGAAATATATATATATAGAAAAAAACAATCCAAAGAGGTAACTTTAAAAGTTAATAAAGTTGGGGCTGGAGAGACGGCTCAGCAGTGAAGAGCACTGGCTGTTCCTCCAGAGGACTGTGATTTGCTTTCTATTTTCCACATGTTGGTTCACAACCATGAATGATTCTAGTGCCAGAGAATCTGGTGTCCTCTTCTGACCTATGAGGGCAACAGCCATGCAATGGATGCACAGACTCACATGCAGACAAAACACTCAAGCACACAAAATAAAAATAAATTAATTAAAAAGTAATAAAATTGAAAAACAACTTCTATCAAGACTGACATAAAGTAAAAAGAAAGTAGAGATCACCCAAAATCAACAAAAAGATCTTACCGTTATGAGAAAATATAAAGGAATGCTACCAAGAAACAAGAATCTTTATCATTATAGTTTCATCATTCCAAAGGAATAGATCAATTCCTCAAAAGCGACAAAATGCTGAACCTACCACAAGTGAACAACGTGATCTATAAAGCCCTGGATTGTGCTGAAAGCAATGTATGAACATTGTGAGTGAGTGTGTGTGTGTGTGTGTGTAGAGGTTGACATATTCATTCATTCAACCCATTATTATTTAAGATAGCCACTTTCGCTGAAACTGAATCTTTCCAGATCACCTATACTGGCTAGCCAGCATGTCACAGGGATCTTCCTGTCTCTGTTTGCAATGAGCCACCATGAAAAAAATAAATTTCCACATCTACATGGTTACATGGAGACATTTAAAAAAAATTATGTGACATTTACTTAATCTCATCAAGAAAAACTCATTTTATGAGTCCTGGTCAGTAGCATGAGCCACTGTTGAATACAAATCCAGATGACAGTGAGGTAACACTGTACATCTCTCGGAAAGTCTAAAATAAAAGACAGTGGGTGAAGGATACAGCTTAGTGTCAGAGTGCTCCAGGCTCCACTCTGCGGACCTGTCCCAAACAGAAAGAAGGACAAAGCCAGTCATGAGCACTGGTGAAGGAGCACCAGACCCAGGTTACCGGGAGCTGTAAATGCTATCTCATTTCCAGTAGACAGCATGATAGTCTCTTAGACGCAATAAACATGCAATGGCTATAAGACATAAAATTTTTACTTTGGAGCATATATTTCAGATAAATTCAAATTTATATTCACATTAAGCCTGTGTACAGTCAGGTGTTTCTTTTTGTGTAACAGTCCCAAACTAAATCAGTTCAGATTCCTGTCCATAGGTTCAATGATTAAACTCCTGGTGCATCAGCACCATTAAGCACGACTCATCACCAAAAGGAACAAGCTATACGCACAAACATGAATAGAGTTTAGGTAACTATGCTGAGCACAAGGAAAAGCCAGTCCTGGATGGTTTAATGACATTTATTTATACGATATCTCAAGAATGATATTGTTTGAGAAATGAAGGACAGATTAGTGATTGCCGGACTTTGTAGGATGAAGGGAAGAGGTTAGAAAAGGAAAAAGTATAGAATCTGGGAAGGTTTGTGAATCTGTCCACTATGATCACTGGGGTGGTAAATACAGGTCCACGTAGGTCAGATAATGGTACAAACAAAATATATACACATTCAAATGACTACAAGTGAATATGAACCTGTAATTATATCAACCAAAAATATTTTCCCCAAGAGATGACCTCACGTATCCTCGTCAACACTTGAGGCAGGTGGGAGAGCTGGTCCTGAGATCATAAGAGCCAGAGAGTCGTCCCTGACCCCGAGAAAACCAACCCTGAGAACAAGAAAGTGGGAGACCGGGCCCCACTCCTTGCTCATCACTGCAATGGGTGCACTGGCCAGGCCAGTGCTGGAGAGCTCACCATGGTGGTGAGGACAGGGGAGAGCTGGCGGGCTGACCAACCCTGCAACTACCCAGACCCAGAACCAGGGTTGTGTATTGACCCACCACAACATCCACCCCATTTGTGATCTGCTGGAACATGTGGGGGAAGGGGGTTGGTCCTGTGGACCCAGGGCTGCAGGATTTCCATGACACAGGGCAGCAAGTTTATCCACGAAGAGTCCCAGAGAGGGCCCAATGTTAATGGTGTAGTAGAGACCATGGGCCTTGAACCGGACCAATGATTCTTTGTGATGAACACCTGAATGTAAAAATGTAAAGCGGTTTCCTGCACAACTCACTGTATCACACTGCAGCTTCCGTAATGGGATTCCCCCTCCCTTCCTTACCCCCCTTTTTCTCTCAAATTTTATTTTGTTTTATATGGGGGGTAGGGAGTGGATGGGGAATGGATGGGATCGGGAGGCATGATGGGAAAGACACAAAAATAAAGAAAAAATATTTCCGCCTGACTTTTTAAACCATGGAGTTGGCTTTACTCCCATCCATGCCCATAAGTTTTATTTTGCACTCATTGATGCTAAGCATTGATGCTGCCCTTGACTTCCTTAACTAGAGTCCTTGCAAAAATTCCCCACTAGTTGGGACGGGCAACAGATTCAAGTGCCGACACATCACCATCTGTATAGAAAGCATCCTTCCAGAAAGAGCCCAGCCAGATGTAAGCTAGCCTCTGGAACCCACTTTAGCTTAAGATGATCAAGCTCAGGAGCACCAAGAGAAAACAGCAAGTCAATCCAAAATTAAGAACACCCTATAGTGAATACATGTGGGGCTTTTGCTCATCTCCCTTTTAGCTGTGCCTACACAGCTACTTATAAGCACATGCAAGATATATTAAGCTGTACCCACACAGCTATGTATAAGCACATGCAAGATATATTAAGCAGCTCTATAAAATGTTGACAGTTTTTGAATCAAATGCTAGCTCTATTGCTGTGCTATCCTTTCAAGTTTTCTGTTTGCCTGGACATTTTCTTAATAAAAAAAGTTGGCAGGAACAAACCCTGCTGCCCGACTGGGGATTATATGATCTTTTCCGTCCCTTCCCATCATGATAGCCAGACACTGAAGTTCAAATCTTGGCTCTGATATTTATTAGCTGTGTCCTCTGGGTCTTAGATTTTCTCATGTATAAAGATGAAAGCTTTGGAGGAGTTCTAAAATTCTGTGTATCTTAAGGTCACCAAAGAAATTGATTTGAAATCTCCGGGCAACCTATTCACATTGTGAACGACCCTCTGTGACAGTACATTTTTGCTTCCAATCTGTGTCTCTCAAACACTAATTTAAGAGCTTCCTTCTTCTTGACCCAAAAGGGTAAGAAGGAAGAATTCTTCAAATGCTTGGTAATCATTCTTCCCTCCCTATTGCCTGCTTCTTTCCCACGTCCATTGTCCTCAGCCATTTACCTCAATGTGTGGCATCACAATGCCATGTGCCAGTCTCAGGTGCCTCTCCACTGTCCACAGTCAGCCACGTTTTACTTTTCTCTGTATTATTTTCAAAGTGTGTGTCAGCCCTAAGCCTTGTTAATCCTAATTTACTTTGATTGCTCTGCACTGCCCATTGTAAGTTCTCCAGTTATAAGTCCATATTTGTTTATGATTCCAGGCATGCTAATTTATTCTTTTCCATAGCATGATTATGCAGACTTACATTAAAAAACAAAACAAAAAAACCTGTGTTTACCTGTATAACAGCAACACCAGATCCATGAGTGCTAAGGTTGCCATGAAACAGTGCACAGGATTTGTATATGGCCCTTGTGCCTCCTTTCTGGTCTTCAATCACCTCTTAATTGCTTATAATACCTAGTGTGATGTAAATGCCCTGCAGATGGGTGTTGTGTTGCATTGTTTGGGGAAACATGACAAAGCGAGCACAGAACACACTTCAGTGCAGATGTGTCTCTCTGTGGTGGAACAGTTTCACTCTGTAATTGGCTGGGGGAAAGATGTGAAATCTATAAATAACCCTAGATTCAGTTTTCTAAGTTTATTTCATGTGACCTTGAAATTTTGTATTATTAGAATACAAAAATGTGAGCCCTTTTAACTTAAGTTCTTTCTTAGAGACAAATCACATTCATTGGTTTGCAGTTCCCCAAATTATGTTTTTGGTACAAAAAGTAATTTGCAAGCTTTGCTTTGAAAATCGTTTTTATTTTCTGATCATTGCTTACTATGAAAGATGAAATCATCATTTGAAGGACTAAGTTACACACCATAGTGCCTTGTTCTAAAGTGACTGAGTTTACCACATATGATCAAGTTCAGAGACTGTAAACGTGGTAAACATGGTGTCTGTTAAAGAACTAACAAGAACAAAGGAATTGTGTCCACAATACAAATGAAAAGGGGTCTCTCTGTTTACTTATTCCTTTCAAAGACTGCAAAGATAGATGAATCAAAAAACTGTGTATTCAAGAAAGCATCCCTCCCTTGAGTCAGGAAGAAGCTCTGTAGCTTGCTAGATGCACACAAAAAAGCATCCCTCCCTTGAGGCAGGGAGAAGCTCTGTAGCTTGCTAGATGCACACAAGAAAGCATCCCTCCCTTGAGGCAGGGAGAAGCTCTCACTGTGTCAGGGAGATACACACAATTATCCTGTGGTAAATGGTTCTTTTGTCTCAGCTCAACATTCTGCCTGGACCAACAGTAACAAATCAATGGCCCATGGCCCAATGAATTGTGTTGAGTCATATATGCCAGCTGGCCCTTTAAGGCATTAGACTTGTAAGTGCCTGAGTCCTGTTTCTAGAACTGAATGTCCTCTGGTTTACTGAATACTAACTGTGGGCCTTCACTGAACCTTTGGGAAGACATACATCCCCGCCTTTGAGACACTTGGACATGCTGCAGAGCCATTGTGGACAGGCCTTGGGAAACCAGAAGGGGCCGGTGTACTGAGATCTAGAGGGAATAAATACTGGGAGCCCAGGTCCTGCTCTAGAAGAGGCTACTGCTCTCAGAACAGGGCTTGCTGTGGGTAGGTGAAGAGAAGGTGCTTATTTGGCACCAAAGGGCAAATCCCAGTTATCTTGTGACTTGAGTGTGTGTGGAAGTTCTTATTCTTAGCTGCCACTGGGAAAGCATCTCAGAGTCAGAGACAGACACATGCAAGAAAGCCAGTTAAACATTTGCATGCATTTAGAACAAAAATGCAAATCCTTCTATCACACGATTCACGATGCACACTCTTGAGCATTTTCATTCTAGAGAGAAGGAAGGACAGGACATCTGAGAGATGGAAGCAACCAAGAGAGACAAACTTAGCTAATGCCAGTATCTCATCTAGCTGCATCCTGTTTACTCTTGGACTTGAGAGATAAAGATGGCTGGGAGCATGTGACTGCAAACTGCTCAGGGGGGGACACCTCGGGATAGTGTGACTGGAGGCAGACACTCACATCCTGCCCATGAGTTTCCTGATGCACAGATGTCTAGCATAATTCTTTATAGGGCCATTCTTTCTGACTCGAGTGCTCTTGTCTTCATGCATCTGGTGGTCATGTGTATGAAGTGGGGTGTACGGAATGCGGGGTACAAGGTGCTAGTACATACCATCTGGTCATTAGATATCATCCTTGATCCTATCTTCTAAGGCCAGCTAAATGGTCTATCTTGTGCCTATATAGTCACTGCATTTTGAGATGGCTCTGCTCTAATCTGGTGACTGACACACGAAAAGAAAATGCTCTACATATGATGTTTCAAAACTAGCCTGGTGGTCCAAAGAAGAAAACCTCTTCTTGATAGTTTTGTGTTAAGTGGAAATGAGAAGGATCTGTACCGTCTCTCCAAGGCTTCTAGTGTGGAACACAAAAGCTCTTCCAATGATTCTTGGAAAATCTGTGGCTTTTTTCTTGGATGCTAAATGCTTTGGCTGAGTTTCTTTAAGAAAGTTATTCTGGTTTCTAATGATGACAAATGAGTTGGCAGAGAAGCCACACATTAGGAGACATGAGTGTGTCTGTTCAATGAGTGTGGAAGAGCAAAGGAAAGGCATAGCCTGGGTGACCTAGCCTTTGTTTCACCTGTATAATCCCAAGATACTGTAGTAAATCAAATTACTCGAAGTATATTCTCTGAGCCTCACAGAGACTTAACCTTTTCCTGTCCCAGAGATTGATTTAACTGGTGACCTTGGATCTAGACAAGACTCATTAGCCCAAACAGATGCAGCAAGTCCTCCCTGGTGTCAGTTCCTGGGAAAGAATTTGAGGGATAAGCATTGTAAACAGAAAATCCAGTCCCTACTGTTCACAGCCTATGAGGGATGCCTTGACGTTATCCACTAGAAAGAGAACATTTCTGCCTCCGGCCAAGTTTCCCATTTAGGGATATTTATTTACATGGCTTGTGCCAGTGACTTGTTTACTTGATATTCATATATTGTATTCAAAATAGAAAAATTATTTACCAGACACTTCGTAAGTGTGGCAAAAAAAGACTGTGTGAGACTACTGCAGTAGGTGGTCAAGGTGATTACAATAGGAGAGAAATATTGAATTCGACCCTGAAAGCAGCAGCATGGTGGGGGTATGGGTGAAAAGGGATTGCAAAGAACTTGGTGAGAGGTCTAAAGATGGAGCGAGGGAGAAGAGCAATCTGGGTAGCTGTCAACAGTCGAAGATTCTCAGTAAATGGCTTTTCAGAATTCTTCATAAAAACTGGGCTTGGCGTCAGGGTTTGCAGGCTAGAGTGAGACAGAGAGGAGTCTCAAGGTGGGGTTTCTGGTAAATAGATTGTGAATTCCCACATGGGAAAGTCTCCTGAGGAAATTGGAATTTGCTCAAGGCTTAAGATGTGGTGGGTCAGTTCCACAAAAAGAAGAAGAATGTCCTACACGGGTAGGAAAAAAGAGGGGAAATGGTCTTCACTCCATACATTGCTCAGCCTCCCCTTTCAGTTACTATTTCTTCCCTGAGGTTTCCTCTGAGTCTCAGGTGTACTGGACCCAGGGGCATGATCTCTGCTCCAACTGGGCAATGAACTGTTTTCACAGTTTCACTGAGTGTATCTGGAAATGGACTTCATCGTGCTATCTAAGATAACAGTTTGCTAACATATGGGATCTTTTTCTGGATTGACTGCACTTTGAAGGTTATTATTCATTACTGGCCTCAGCCAAGCAAAGGCTGGTAGCATTCTTCAGTGTTATGAAAGCCATCAATGCCCTGTCTCTTTATGCTCACAGTTGCTGGGAGGAGTGAGTCTAGCTCCTTTGAAGAGTCACTGCCATCACAAATTTTCAACTACCTCATTCTCTTTTAATTGCAAATCTATTGGGTAAGAAGCAGTCTTAGTCATGATCCTCAGTCCCTCCGCACTTCTCCAGCGCTTGAAATTTCTGCGGTCAGCAGTTACTTACAGGATGCATATATTGTCTCAGGGTGCAGAGAATTAAACAGGGGTAAGTGCGATCAATGACTCCTGAATGCAAAAGAGGAGACAGAAAGGTCTAGTGCTCTCTCATGGGAAGGTGCTCTGTGAACAGAACTAGGAAAAATCATTCCTGTGGTTTGATTAACAGAAAGGAAACAGGCAGCAACTCATCAAGTTTAGCATTCAAGGATTAAAGCAGAAAAGAAAATTTGAGATCGGATTTTCCAGAGGCAGAACATCAGCAATTTTCCTCTGTGGACACTAAACTACTGGTTTTCTAAAGTAAGGTCTATTTTTGAGTGTGTTCCAGTTATCATTCTCTATGATTTTGTTAAGTATAGGCCCCCAATTCCTTCTGTGTCAAAATTCCAAGCCGGAAGATGCACTTTCTTTTTCCGTGAGAATTTAAGATGTATGTGTATTTATTTGACTATGCAACGCATTTCCCAAATTCCGTTTGGCTATTCAGAGTGTGGAATATTTGGGATCTATTTTGAAGAGAAATGTTGCTGATGTTTTACAACATCTCCTGCCATGTAAAGGCAGCAATAAATAATAACTGCTGGCTCTAATTGCTTAGTGAATTGCCAAGAGATAATCTGTGGTGTAATTAAATGAAAGAAACCAATGTTGTCTTTAACCACTCCTATAGAATAATTCCCCAGAGAGGCATCAAAGCTTCCATGGGGAAAGCTACATGATGGGACAAAATAAACTGATCCCTCACCTAAACTAAAAACCACTGGTCTCTCCTTTATTTTATTGTTTGCTTTCTGTTGTTGATAAATGAGTTGTTTTGCCCTATGTCTATTATTTTGTGTTAGAATTTTGATAACAAACTCTTTCTCTCTCTGACAGTTAGGTAAGGTGAAATGGCAAGACTGTGTTCTAACTGAAGAACACAGAGTAGCATTGCAAGAACTCCCAACTCACTGGCTTATTGAGACAGTATAGAGAATCCATATGGTAGAAGATGAATAGAAAAAGAAAATGAATCCTTCAAGA
>LOJH01007837.1:5203-17258 GCA_001685095.1 Ellobius talpinus
GAGAGTATATATGAGAGCGTGAGTGTGTGTATGTGTGCGTGAGAGTATATATGAGAGCGTGAGTGTAAGTGTGTGAAAATTGTTAGTATGTATGTAAGCGTATGAGTGTGTGTGCTACTTTGACAGAGTAGTATTTATAAGAGACAGAATATAATTACTTGCCTTCCAAACTCCAATTTTCCTGTCATGCCTCTGCAGTAAAAGCTCATCTGCTATGTCTTTCATCCGTATCTAAAAGCATAATCAATTATTTTAGCAACATATTCAGAATAGTTAGAGTTCTTTATTATTTTAACAGCTCAAGGAATGAGGCAAAGGTCAGGTTAGGTAGGAGAGTGTCACTCAGGACGATGACACTCAGACCATGAAGTAAAACCCTGCACTCTGTGTTATGGGCGGGTTCTCCTGTCGTGAAACCCTGCACTCCACGTTATGGCGCGTTCTCCTGGAGTGAAACCCTGCACTCTGTGTTATGGGCGGGTTCTCCTGTCGTGAAACCCTGCACTCCACGTTATGGGCGGGTTCTCCTGTCGTGAAACCCTGCACTCCACGTTATGGGCGGGTTCTCCTGGAGTGGAAAGCCTGCACTCCGCATTATGGGTGGGTTCTCCTGGGTGGGTTCGCCAGCTGCACTGTCACCTAATGGCACTACTCCAAACACAGGTGACAGTGTCACCTCGGCTTGTGTAAGAACTGAAGCTGTACAGTTAGTGATGGCCTCACAGGTGTTGTGCCATCTTCTAACCATTTTACATTTTCCGTAAGTGATTTTTAGGAGCCACCCATAGTTCACAGGAATACAGAAGGTATCGCTGCCTTCTATACCTGCTGGTTCTTCATCTATGGATTCAACTAACCTCAAAGGCAAAATATCCAAATAAGAAAACTGTATCTCAACAGAGCATGTATAGGCATCTTCCCCTTATATTTATTTTTCCAGATTTATTTAACATTTTATTGTATTATGATTTTTAAGTAATCTAATGATGAAATAAAGTATATGGAGAACTATATGTAATCATATGCATATACAGCCTCATTTTATAGAAGGGGCTTCAGCATCTTCAGGTTTTTAGTGTCCTGTGGGTCCTCTCTGGATACCAAGGAACAACAGCATTTGGGGGGGTTTCTAGTTGTATATAATCTCTCCCTTTTCTGGGGAGCTACTCCTGCCAGATCTACATTGTGTGTCTTTTATTCCTAGCAGCTCACCTAAAGAGGCCAGGCCTGTAAGAGAAAGTAATGTTGCAGCTTGAACCTGGGGCCCCCTGCATGCTAGGCAGGTTCAGTATCAAGCATATGCCATCCCTGTGTCTTTGTGACAGGCACAGATCAGGGGAAGGAGAGCTGGTCTTTCTTGCTAGATTCCCAGAGCTACCCCTGACTACATCTTTCTAAAGCTTGGGTGTCAGTTCCTTTCCTAAGCATGGGAGATGCCCCAGCTTCATTCATTCAAAATCTCACTGGCTTCGCATCTTCGGCTGAAGGCAGCTACAATCAGTTTGTTTTGCTGCTCACCCACAGAAAGCAAAGGAAATGACTCTAAGCTACAATAACTTGACTGTGGTAAAGAGAAAATGTGGTAATAATATCAGTAAGTCAGATGTCACTTCACCTGGTTATGGAGAGAGAACTGGAGTCTCCCTTGCGTCAAAGGAGATTTGAGCTTCCTCAAAGCTTGGGAACACCTCCCTAAGCGAGTTAGCTCATCCCTATGCTATAAACTGTTCTAACTCTGCTGGTTTTTTCCCTAATGTGCTCAGCTACAAAGACCAAGGCTACTTCCAGATAAGTAGGCCCTAAAGAGCTTGACAAATTGAAAACAACATAGGGGAATTCTTTTCATGTTTTTTTCCTGATTAACATTAATGATACATGTGTTTAAAAATTAAAATTATACATGGCAGGCCAACCTCTTTTTAGGCACTCTGCTGATGTTTTAAATGATCAAAGTAATGTTTGCTTCCTAGAAATAAAATCAAAGTAAAGAAAATAAAAAATGAAAAGTAAAAGCCCTCACTTTCCAAACGTATTCTTCAGGAGGCAGATCTTCCCAGTACTTTTTCCATAAGCACAAACATCCATAAATGTGGCAGATGGTTGTGCGTAGAGACGTGTATGAAGACAGAGAAGCGGAAGGAGATGTAACAGAATCATCTCCTATATACTATATATCTCCTATATACGTCTTAGTTTCTCAGTAAATAGCATATGTCATACATGTGGACATGTCAGTACATGTGGACATATCAGTACATACGGACAACTCATTTTTATATAAAAATCTCATTTATAATCTTATTTTATATGAAAATCTGAAGTGCTTTCCATAGACTGGAGTTAGTTAATTTGCTTAAATATTCTCCCATGTGATATCACAGTGAATGCTCTTGTATATTCTTGCTCATCTGTGTGAAAACTTAATGATATTAAAAATATCAATTGCCGGCCAGGCATGGTGGGGCAAGACTGTGAGTTCAAAGTCAGCCTGGTCTCCATAGTGAGTTCCAGGTCAGTCAGGACTGTGTAAAGAGACCTGCTTCTAAAACAAATAAAAAACAAAACAAAACAAAACAAAAACCAAACCAAACAGCAACAAAAACCAAAACCCAAAACAAAACCCAACTGCATTACTAGATGATATTTAAGTCTCTTCTTGCTGGGTACCGTGCTAAGAAACCAAGCATACATTATTGTTGTTACCATGAAGAGGGGGCTTCATTTTGTAGCTGTATCTGGGCCTGTAACTTGCAACGATACTGCTGCCTCTACCCCCAGAGTCATGGGATTACAGGCATGTGCTACCACGGCCTAGTACAGTTGCTGCTGACAGTCTTACTTCTCAAATGGAAATACCAAACAAACAAAACTCGGGGGAGGAACCACGAATGTGCAGTAATGCTGGGGTTGGGAATTTGAGAAGCCTGATTCCTTGCTTGTCATAGCTACCCACTGCAGGCTCATGACTGGCCCACAGGTACTCACACTGAAGGGCTGGCTAGGTCCTGCCAATGGCTATCCAAGATTATGCTGGTCATGTACCTTTATCTTCTGACGGGACGCAAACTGTTCGCTTGAGAGGAACAATGGCAGCCACACATTTTCCAGCCTATTCAAGACGTGTTTCTGGATTTCCACCAGCACAGATGGGTCAAGCTGCTCGTGAAGGATCCTCCCCCAGCCGCCACTCATAAGCATTATCTAGGAGAGTAAAAACAGCACAGAAACCACATGCTTTTTTTCTTAACTAATAAAAGCCATTTAATTCACTCGTTCATGTTGAGCCTTTTGCATCATATTGGATAGGTGCCACGATTTCCATTTTCCATAAAACGTCTTCTTAATGTATGGTTTTGCCTCCCGTGGAATATTGGACAAAGCACAGCAATGAGGTGGTTTTTTTTGTTTTGTGTTTGTTTTCTGTGTCAGGGCCTAATTTCTGCCACTGAGATCCACCCAGGCTCCCAGACCAACACTTTTTCCCTCCATGGTCTCGGTAACCATGACACAAGGTGGTGACTATTGCTTTTCTGAGTTCTTATAAATACGCGATTCTAGTCTAACTGAGCCATTGCAGGGAGCATCGTTCTCTTCG
Source organism: Ellobius talpinus (assembly GCA_001685095.1). NCBI lineage: Eukaryota > Metazoa > Chordata > Mammalia > Rodentia > Cricetidae > Ellobius > Ellobius talpinus. Next base: position 8,799 of record LOJH01007837.1, read on the forward strand.
TAGGTGAGGAAAATGAGGCATCCGATTAGATAAGAGGGCTCCTGACCCAGGTCCTGGAAATGCACACAGCAGTGACAAACTTGGTGGCTGGGTTGTTGGGCAGAGGTGGTGGGGTGGCTGCCTCCTCCCTGGTGCTTCTCTGGCAGCATTCGAGAAGAAGCCAGGGGAGGCAGCAGAGAGAGGAAGGTTGTGCCCCTCTGATTTGTACAGCCAGCAGCACTGACAGAACATCCTGAGTGTATGGCCTGAATCTTCCTCGTAGCCTAGGGCTCCCCTCAGGGCCGTTCCTGGCCGCAAGTCTTTGCGGTTTCCACCTTCCTCTGCGTCCTGCCAAGAGTCTGCTCACTGGGATAAGCCCTTTATTTAGTTCACCTTTGATAAATACAATTAAGAAAATACTAATATTTTATATAAAAACAAAGCAGAAATCATCTTTTTAATTCTCCCGAATAATATTAAATAAGAGTAAAAAACAGGATTGCATTTTCCTGAGCAAAGTGGTTTTAAATTCAGTCGGGGACGGGATGAGCTGTATAAAATGTGAGGCAAAACTCCCAGGTTCAAAATAGGTAGAGATGGGATGAGCAGAATGGCAAAGACTGGCCGGGAGGAAAGTCTGCTCTAAGAGAGCATTTGCTTGACGGTGGCAGCGGTGACCGCAGCACTGCCGTCTAAACGCTCAGCAAGCGGCGAGTACTACAGCACATTCACACAGCTGTGTCAGACGCCACAAAGCCTCACGCCAAACAGAAGACAAATGCTTCCCATGTGTTCGACCCACACGTGGCCTAGCCACGCCTCTACCGTGCCACCCTTCTTTCCCTCCGAGCTCCGTGCCTTCACCAGTTCCAGAGTCAGCTTGTGGGGTTGGTTGTCTGGATTCTCGAATAGCTCAGAGTTTTTTTTTCTTTACTGAATCTAACGTTAATCTGAAATTTCCATTTTCTATGTATAAACCATTAAAGAATATTTATCTTTGTAAGCTCTAAAAATTAAAAAAGATTTACACAATACATTTGCTCTTTAGATGGTTAAAAAAAGCCCATCTCACACTAAATAAATTACTTTTAACTCTAAATTTCAAAAGCACAATCAGATTGTTTCCTGTAACTGATGACTTCATTGTCAGTAGAATCTGTAATTCAGGCCACTGCCACAGCACAACAAAGTGGCTAAGCCTATGTTCACAGTCTATGAGAAGCTTCTAGACTGGGCATGGAGATGCACACCCGAAATCCCAGCACTTGGGAGACAGAGACAGGTGAATCTCTGAGTCTGAGGTCAGCCTGGTCTACATTCTATGTAGAGTTCTAGGACAGCCAGGGCTGTGTAGAGAGACACTGTCTGAAAAACAAAAACAAAAACATCCATTCTAGGGTGACAGAATCATAAACAGTGTTTTCGAAGATCAAAAGCCTTTTGAGCAACAGCAGCTTAAGAAGAAACCAGATGTAGCAGCTAGGCTCAGGGGTGGACGTGGCCCTTTTCTCCTGTTGAAGACCCACCTTGTCTCTGTGGTTTCACACTTGGTCCTGAGCACCTAAAACAGCGTGAGACACACTAGCGACACACATGGGCACTCAATGAATGAATGGCAAAATCAAATCAATGTGAAGCTGTCTTTGTACCCCCAAATTTATGAACACTGTCCTTAAAACCAACCTGGATGAATGACATTTTATCCAATAAAGTAACTTTTAAAATGATATGTTTTAGGACATGTAATACTTGGGTGAACTTTAGATATCTATAGATGCCCACCAGTCATCTAAACCAAAGTGTCTCTCCGAAACAGTAACACACAGCAGAGACCGTCATGCTGTTGGCGAAAGAAAGGATTGCCTGTACCCTCCAAACATGCTCATACCTGGTCCTGCTGATGCAAAGAAGCCGGGCTGCTGGGGCCGAAGAAATACTTTTTATTAAGATATTTGTTTTTAATGTCTACAGACTTTGCCTCCCTTTGCTTCTGGTCCTTAAAAAGCATTCTTCGGAACTGTTCGATGTCTGTCCAACACGCAAGGTCGATGCTGGAAAGAGAGTGCATTCTTTCTTAGTTAGCCTCTAGAGTCAATTAGACACTGGCCGAGCTGTTGACAGGCGGGAGGTGGCTGTTTGGTCAGATCAAGGACGAGTGTCTACAGCACAGCTTCATCCAAACCCAGCAGATGGCTCCACTGTTGCTACAGCCTTAACTCTCGCTACATAAACGGCTTCTGGCGAAGGTATGGGGTATGCAGCAGATCTTTCATTTACTGGTGGCATCTCAGAGTTTCATCTGAGGATTGGACTGGCATCTTCAACGTCAAATACAGGGAAATGCCACATATATGTCATGGTTATTCGACAACAGGACAAATTTAGAATAATCCTCATCAGGATGAGGAGAAGTTTGGCCCTAAGTTCATACCAGTTTCTGTTAATGTGAGAGAAAAATAGATCAAAGTTTCAGTTCATAGTACAAAAATTTCTAAAACTGCAATGTTTGATTTATGTTAGTTAATAGAGTTGTGAACTTTTACAGTAATTAGGAAAATATAAGAGACAGTTCCCAGAAATACTAAAGGGAACAGCAGAAAAGAAAGCTTAAAAGTTGCTTCAAGCCAGCTAGTACTAAAAATACCCAAGCACTGCATGACTGCCGAGAATAACATGGGAGAATAACGCAGTTGCACGCTCGTCAAGGTCATTTAAGCAGACTTTTGTTCCAGTTTTCACTGACATAGGTAAAGATCTACCACCTCTGGCCAACAAGACGCCCCAGGGAAAGAAGGCGGCCCCTGCCCCTTGCTGTCATGAAGAAACAGAAGGCCAAAATGGTGGTAAATTCTTTGTTTGAGAAAAGGCCTGAGAATATCACCATTGGGCAGGACATCCAGCCCAAAAGAGATCTCATACGCTTTGTCATACGGCCCTGCTACATTAGAAAGCAGTGGCAAAGGACCATCCTTTATAAATGGCTAAAATATCTCCTGCCCTTAGCCAGTTCCCGCAGGCCCTGGACCAGAAAACAGCTACCCAGCTGCTTAGGTTTGCCCACAAGTACGGGCCAGACACAGAGCAGAAGGAGGTAAGGCTGCTGGCCCATGCTGAGAGAAAGCTGCTGGCAAAGGGGTCATCCCAACTAAGAGACCACTTGTCCTTTGAGCAGGGGTCAATACAGTCACCACCTTGGTGGAGAACAAGAAGACTCAGCTGGTGGTGGGTTGTCCATGACGTAGACCCGGTTGAGCTGGTGGTCTTCCTGTCTACTCTGTATCAAAAGATGGGGGTCCCCTACTACATCATCAAGGAGAAGGCCAGGCTGGGGCAGCTGGTCCCCAGGAAGACATGCATCACTATTTCTAACACAGGTTAACCCAGAGGACAAGGGTGCCCTGGCTAAGCTGCTGGAAGCTATTAGGACCAATTACAATGACAGATATGGTGAGATCTGCCTCCACCTGGGAAGGCAAGGTCCTGGGTCCTAAATCTGTGGCTCGAATTGCCAAGTTGGAAAAGGCAGAGGCCAAAGAGCTAGCCACTAAACTGGGTTAAATGTACACTGCTAAGTTTTCTGTGCATGAATGTAACTACAAGCATATCTCCCATCTTTAAAAAAAATCTGCTACCAAGCCATTAATATAACATAAATCAAAATTAGTATCAAAAAAGGATTTATTTTACTGAGAAATATATTTAAAATTAGGTATTTCCTCACCTTGAAGAATGAGATTCTAGAAACTGGCGGAAATGTTCGAACTCCAGTTTGTTGTTAAGCAGATCATTAAAGGTGAAATGCTGGTATTCCTCAGGGACGTTGCTCCAATACTCTGTTTGCTTGGAGACGTCAGACAGCGACAGCTTGCCAGCTGCAGGTCCAGTAGCATCCTGGGGACAAAATGCTTTCACAAAAATCTCTTAAATGCAAGAAATTATTTGCAGTTTTAAACAGGAAACCTGAAATAGAAGTTAACTGCTGGGCCGAGGCCAGTTTACAACTGGTAGAGCTAGACAGACAAACTAGATGTTCACATTCTGACTCTCAAGGTCTTCCCTGCTCCTTTCCACTCCTCTCCTTTTTAATGAGTATTTAGTAAACATTGTGTGTATGATACAAACTATTCTGTGTGCAAGTGTGTATGAGCACAAGTTCATAAGGGTGCCCACTGTACAAAATATTTGTCTTCAAAATATTACTTTTATTTCTTAGTAAAGGGGAAATGCCTTTTGCAATAAAAAAACCCATAAACTAATACTATAAAATACCCAGAGATAACTACATCACTATATAGCCTCCTAGTCTCTCTCTGTGTATGTACATATATGAATTATATATAAATATATGTAGATACACACACATATAAACTACATACACATGGTGCACACCTTCAATCCCAGCACTTGGAAGGCCGAGTTCAAATGCAGATCTCTGAGTTTGAACCTGGCCTACAGAGCAACTTCCAGGACAAACAGTCCTACTTAGAAACAATGTCACGAAAAAACATACCAAAACCCAAAAAAATTGTCTTCTAAAATCCACAGAAACACACTAAATAAGTAAATAAATAAATGTAATTTTAAAAACATATAAAATAGAACACATATAAATATAGCGCATTTTATATAATATATAAACAGCATCTTTATCTATAAATATAGTATATACAATATTAAAAGCATATGTGTTATATATAGCATATTCATATATGCTATAGTTATACATAAAATATAATGTAATATAAAAATATATTACATACTATATAATATACAACAATATAACATATAATATACATGAATGTAGCATTTTTATATATTATATATGTGCATATGTAGTTTATTTAAAATATGGAATATGATCATGTACCTATGGCTTTGTAACTATATTTTTATTTTAATAATTTATAATATTAGATATTCTCCCATAATTATTTAAAAGTTTTTAGATGTATTTTATTAGATGAGTATTTTGCCTACACATAAGTATGTGCACCATGTGTGCAGAGGTCAGAAAACAGCATCAGATCCCCTGGAACTGGAGTTACAGACCCATGTGGGCCATCATATGTGATGGTGGGAATTGAGCCCAGGTCCTCAGTGGCTCTTAACACTGAGTCATCTCTCCAGCACAAACCACATATAATTTTTAGTATAGATAACTCACCTCTCTATTAGTTTTTTAAAATGTGCAGTCATGAGGTAAACTATGAATATTTCAAAAAGCAATGCTCTTTATATGGAAGAATTATATATAGCATCATAAATTTTGCCCCTGGAACTTAAAGCACATCATTGTTATATAGGACCTTTCCGAATGCCTATGTTCTTCCCAGGTTTGAATGAATGGTACATCAAATAGAGAACTTTGGCACCAACAAAGCAACTACTAAGTTTTATTTTAAAAACTATTGTTTGTTTGTTTGGTTTTTTTAAAAAAAACTTATTTATATAAAAACCAACACAAAAAAGAAACTAAAAGTCACCCAAACCCAGCACTCAGAACTATCTCTCCCATTTTGGTGAACTTCTTCCCAGTTTTCTCTCTTTGCATATATGTACACATGTGTAAATATATGTAATGTTACATGAGCAGGGTTACATGGTATGAGTGGAGGGTTGGTTTTTGTTCATTTTGTTGACATAGGCACTGTCTATGCAGTTCTGGCTGTCCTAGAACTCTCTGTGTAGACCAGGCTGGCCTCGAACTCACAGAGCTCCATCCACCTGCCTCTGCCTCTCGAGTGCTGGGATTAAAGGTGGGAGTGTGAGCCACCACACCCAGATTGAAATTAGTGTTTTTATGCCATATATTTATATAACTGTATGTCCTAAACTGGTCAATTAACTGCAAATTTTATGTAGATGTGTTCATTAATTTTATGGTTTTATGGGCATATCAAGATTTATCTAATCAATATAAAACTTGAAAATTTGAGCTGGTCATGATAGCACATACATGTAATCTCTCCCAGTACTTGAGAGGCAGTGTCAGGAGGAGGGTGAGCACAAGGTCTCCTCAGCTACATACTAGGGAAAGGCCACTCGGTTTACATGGGACTGTCTCAAAACAAACAAACGTCACCATTTTGTAAATAAAGATAAGAGTTAATATCCTATCCAATCCTATGATCTTTTTATTGACTTTTCCAACTACTTTCCCCATTTTTCTTTTTTAAAAAATCTGAGAGTTTCTTTTTGTTCAGAAAATGCAAAGGGACTCCTGTAATTTGACAATGAATACAGTTACTGACATGCAGAAAATAGTGGGTACCATTTAAGGGATTATCGTGAGGTTTAGGGCTCAAGTTTCTGGTCTTAGGGAAGTCCCTCTGTTACTTTGCCAACCTGGTTTTTCCAGCTGTGTTAAACATGTCACTTTAACATCATGACCTGTCAAATGTAGCAAGTATAGCCGTGGGGCAGCAGGGTGGTGCCACGTCCAAGTTCTTAACCACTCTACATCTCAAAATAAGATCGCTCACCAGCAGTGTGCAAGATGATACTGTCTCTGGATTCTAAGGCCAGACTGTCTTACCTCAGTCTTCTTGGAAACTGTCTCCTTATGCAGGGCGTGCAGCTTCCTGAAGTAGGTGGAATCTAGCTGCCGAGTCTCTTCTTGTAGTTTCACCTAAAAATCAGCAGAGCTGAATGCACATTATGAAAAATGGGGGACGGAGCACAGTTTACCAAAAACAGTGGGCTTCCAAGAAGGTGAATTGCCTTTGAGGCAGGAGCAGAAAACCCTATGCCATTAAAATATTAGCTACAATGAAGTGATACATCAAATATACACAATGAAGGATGAACATTTTCTATTTAATTACACAGTCGCTGTCAGTGAACCCCTCCTCCCTGGGGCACACACAGGCGAGGTGAATATGTCAGTCACATTTCCGGTTTGTAATCAATGTCACAGAATGAATCACGGAGAAGACAAAGGCTGCTGGCTGTAGGAACCAAATACTTCACAGGAGAACAAGACGGAGCTGTTTACTGGTATTCCTACGGGTTTTATTGCTATAGCAAAAGAGGAAACAGTTGACTAAATTACTGCTTATAGCAGGTCTGTCTTCCTAACATTTTATAAAGCGTCGTTTTCTATAGGCAGGAGAATAAGGCCACTCTCCAATTCTCTATTGCAGGGGGAAACCAGTCAAGTTTGGCTGGCTAGCAGCCTGAGAACTTCCTGTACGTCACAGCTAGCTGTGGGGGTCTGCTTGGAAGTCCTTCTGGGGAACGAGATTATGAGATTACATTACATAGTCAGCGAGTCCAGAACTAAGATCAGTGTTTTCCCTTTTGCTAAGAACTAACAGTATGTAATCCATCTTACACATTTTCGTAAGATTCATTTGCTAATGCCAAAGTGTTTTGGTTCAGGGCAACTATACTTCCAAACTTCTTTTACAGTTATAGGATCACTTACAGACTTCACACGTCTATGAACTGCAGTATATATTACAAATATGAGTTAAGAGAGGCTTTTAAAATATCATGCAATAGTCTAACTTTTCTAGTGTAATCTGTACTTTTCTATAGTAAAAAGGATATTAAGTTAATGTTTTAGAACTGCAAGCATTAAGGAATGAAATCTAATTATTTTGGTCACTGAATTTATTAAGGTTTTAGAATTACTTAAGTCACAATCCAATGAGATCAGCCTATGCAAAGTGTTTCTGCATTAATTTTTATCATAATTGCTTATTTTTTCTTGGTAGAAAATTCAAGTCCTTGGGTGGATATTAATAAAGAATTCAGTCCCTGCAACAATGGCCTTACACACCAGGTGCACACATTTACCTAGTGGAAAAAATACCCAAGGACAGTCTTAATTTGTGATTCTAAAGAAAGTTCCTATATCTATCAATAATAATATTGAAAACATTTCAGGGCTGACATCTTTTGCAACGCAAAAAGCTATGTGCAAACTTATCCAGTCAAGCGTTTGATTTGATGAACACCCGGTACTTTAAATACAAGCCCTGAAGTCAGAGGGTCTGCTTTTCACGATATATGGGAAGCATTTAGATTTTCTATGGGTGTGATATTTACTGTAACCATCCAGCAGAAAATAAAATGGGTATTTCCATTCATTGTGAGATCACTGCTGAAAACGTCAGCGAAGGACAACACCAATCTGGCTACTTTGCGCAAACGGAAAGCTCACATTTCTCTTCTGACGTATTTGTACAGAGAGCTAGGGCTGGCAGAGATTAAGTCTTCTGCTAGGAGACAAGAGGGAAACTGGCAACAAAAAACAAATCATAAAGATAAAAAATAAACAGAATGAATAAGCATTTTCCCTGCCTGTGCTTGGGTCCTCCCCAGTCCTGACTACAGAGCCCTGGCCCACCTGAGGCCGTGCTACCTGGGGCTGTGGTCCCCCTAAGGCTGTGCCCCCTGAGGCCATGCCACCTGGGGGTGTGCCCCCTGAGGCCATGCCACCTGGGGGTGTGCCCCCTGAGGCCATGCCACCTGGGG
>LOJH01007837.1:17272-30416 GCA_001685095.1 Ellobius talpinus
CCCCTGAGGCCATGCCACCTGGGGGTGTGCCCCCTGAGGCCATGCCACCTGGGGGTGTGCCCCCTGAGGCCATGCCACCTGGGGATGTGCCCCCTGAGGCCATGCCACCTGGGGATGTGCCCCTTGAGGCCATGCCACCTGGGGATGTGCCCCCTGAGGCCATGCTTTAGCCTTTTCTGCAAGCATTGTTGGCCAGGCCACAGTACCTTTCTGTAAGCCACTTGGTCTGACATCACCATCTGTGTCCAGGGCTCCAGAAGGATGAGGAGGATGTACTCCTCGGCTGTGTCAAAGAGGTCCTCAAACGGTGGCTGGATTCTCATGTAAATGTCTTTCTTCTCTTCCTGTTGCAGCCCAATGTCGAGAGTGGCTGACGGAGCAATGTAAGTGGCGAAAAGATACTGAGGGAGGAGAGGGTGGGACAGAGGGGTCATTGTGAGAAGCCACGAGAGTTAGCAAGTTCGTTGGCAAAGACGGCAGAACTGAACTTGACACCGACTAGATCTGCCCGAAAGGATGCCCTCCTTTCTGGTTTCACCACAGATTAGCAGCTAGGCGCTTCCATCAGATAACTGTTTCCTGTGTCTTCCAGAAGGAGTCCTGTGGGCTAGGCAAGGGCTCTGCAGCTGCCCTGCACCTGCACCCCAGCTCTAGACTGCTTGGGCACAGCCGTTTGCACTACAGCTTGCAGCCTGAAAGGTCAGTTCAAGGTCACTTCCACTCTACAGTGCAGTTGAGGCTGATGTGGGCTATGACGCGCTGTCTCAAACAAACAAACAAAAACCATAAGAAATAAAAGCCAAGATCGTATACGGCTAAAACTCTGGCTATTGGTAGTCTTCTAATATAAATGTCAAACAAATTACCCAGTCTGTAGTTCTAAGAATGGCCAATTGATCCCCTTTGGGCATAAAATATCTCCATCTCGTGTCTAAAACTGTGGGGTGGATGCAGGAAGGTGACAGGAGTAACTGGGAGGATACACACAGAACTCCCCACAGCCTCCCCACAAATGCCACGCCCCCACCCCACCCACCCCCATTCTACTCATTTGTCTTATTGCTCAATAATAGTTGTTTAGACCCGAGGAGCAATTTAATAACACTGTGGTATCACTATCCCTGAATAGTAGATAATATATATATGTATGTATATATATATGTGTGTGTGTGTGTGTGTGTACACATATTAAAAATGTTTTAAGGCTCATGAAGTGCTGCCCCTCACATAACCCAGACCTGCAGAACCATGAGAGGCCAGAAGTGCAGGAATCTAAGGGAAACTACCAGGAAAGAATATACCACCTCACCCTTTCATGTGCAAAACCCCAGAAACACGGGAGGGGGGACCTGCAGAGACCAATGGCTCCTTCTCTCCCCTCCCCCACATCACAACACTTGGAACCTGCCAGGGATCCAGAGGAAACCAAGAAATTCCAGCTCAGCACAGCTGACAGCAATTAACTCTGGAAGTATTTTTGTTCCTTATTTTCTATTATTTACTTTCCACTCCTGCATGGATCTCTCGTGGTGCTTTTGCTTTTGTTCGCCTGTTGCTCAGTTAGGTGTTAGGACTGTTGCGTGTGTTCTCTACCCTGTTGACTGTCAGGCAGACTTGACTCATCAACCACCTCATAGACCCAGCTCTTATTCCGAGGTCTCTTCTTCCTTCTTTCATCTTTACCTCCTCCTCTTTTTATCTAATTGCGACCTGCCAGAGATTTAACGATCTCTCAATCTGTGGCCCTAAGAGTGTCCCAGCTTCTTCCTCCCACCAACTTTACCTGACTCAATTCTTTTCCGAAGTCAATCTTTGGTCCTCACAGTTGGCCACCTTGTTTTCCTTCCACCCTCATTTTAATACTAAAATCCATGCACACACCACATTATCCTTGATTGTTTATCCTGCAACAGTTGCTGAAGTCAGAGGAGCCACTCTTGCTAGCTGGCTAGTACAAAACTTGCATAGCTGTGCTACCAAGAAGCCGTGGTTGCTTTCCCAGTTATCCTATCCAGGGAATGATATAAAGTTTACGCCAGACACCCCGAGCTCCTGAACTAAGCAATTATTTTCTCAAGGACACACCACAACAGCCAAGTCTCATGTGAACACTGTAAACACTTCAACTAGAAAAAGACAGCTGATAAAACATAAAGCAAGCAACAAAATTATACCTGATGAGTAAATCCCAACACAGGGACATCAGAAACATAAAAAAAACCAAGTCAATATAATTGATTCCCCCCAAAAAATTATTATCCCTACAGTAGTGGCATCTAGTGAGGCAGAGTTAGATGACATACCAGACAGAACTAAAAACAATTATGAATATGTGCAAAGATATAAACATTTGAATCAATAATGGTCTCAATTACTCAGTCAAATGGCACTAGGAGATTAGGTCAAAAATTGGGAGCCATCTATTTGTTGCCTCCAAGAAAAGCACCTCATCACAAAAGATAGACACCACCTTGGAATAAATAGATGTAAAAGGGTTTCCAAGCAAACAGACTCAAGAAATAAGCTGGTTCCACTGTTCTAAACATCCGGCAACACATTCAAAGTAGGCAAGGAAGGATAAAGGATACTACTCATGATTAAGAGAAGTCGATCAAGAGGGCATTATCATTCTAACACACATGCCTAAAACACGGATGCAGTCAGTTTCATAAAATACTACCAGATGTAAACTCACAGATTGACCCAAGCACAAAAGCACTGGGTGACATCACCCCCACTCTAGCAATTGATCAGGCATCCCATCAAAAAACAGACAAAGAAATACCTCAATAAAATTATATCACAGATCAAATGGACTTAACAGACATCTTTAGAATTCTATTCTATCTAAACACCACAGAGTACATGTTTTTCTCAGAAGCCCATGGAACTTTTTCTAACATATCTCATCTATTAGGGTTCAAAGAAAATCTTAACAAATTCAGAAAAATCAAAGTATTCCTTGTATTCTACCTGATTCCAATAGAATCAAAGTACAAACCAATGGCAAGAGAGACCCTAGGACATGTGCAAACTCACAGGGATTAAAGAGCACACTATTGAACAAGCTGAGGAAATTGAGAAGAAATACAAACATTCATAGGATCGAATACACATGAAAACACAACATATGAAAATCCAGGAGCTAGAGTGAGAGCCATCCTAAGAGGGACATCTATAGCTCTAAGTGCCCACAAAATCAGAGTGCAGGACTGGAGAGACACCTCAGTCCGTGAGAGTGCTTTCTGCTCTTCCAGAAGACCTAAGTTCAGTTCCCAGCACTCACACTGGGCCATTCACAACTGTCTGTAATTCCAGCACCAGGGGATTTAACACCGTCTTCTGGACTTAAAAGGCAAACCTTTAGGCAAACTAACCAAAAGAGAGAGAGGACCCTAATTAATAAATTTAGAGATAAAAAGAGAGCGATTAAAATAGATGCCAATGAAATTCAGAAGATCATTAGCTCTTACCTAAAAATATATATTCCACTAAATTGAAAAAAATTTAAGAATGGATAAATTTCTAGACACACATGACCCATAAAAATTAAACCAGGATGAGACAGTTTATGCACAAGTATAATATGCAGTGAAATTTATTTTAAAAGTTTCCCAGCTGAAGAAGTCAGTGCAAATATGGATCCACTGGTAAATTCTACCAGAACTTCATCAACACCAATGCTTTCCAAACTAGTCCATAAAATAAAGAAGAGACGTTGCTAAACTCCTTCTACAAAACCAGACAAAGATGAAGAAAATTACAGACCAATTACAGATACAAAAAAAATCCTCAACAAAATACTCCTTATACAAATTCAAGAATATCTCAAAAGATCATTCATCATAATCAAGTTGGCTTTATTCCAGAGATGCAGGGTTGGTTCAATATTATATAAATCAGCAAATGCTATAAAGAACATGAATGGTTTCAAAGGCAGAAACCACATGTGTATTGCTGTGGAATAACCCTTCTGTACACTATGAATATGTGTTGTTCTCGTTGGTTGATAATAAAAGCTGAATTGGCCTATAGCCAGGCAGAATATAAATAGGTGGGAAAGTCAAATGGAGATAAAGAGAGGAGAAGGGCGGAGTGAGGGGAGAGACATGAGCAGGCCACTCAAGAAGCAAGATGCCAACAGATGGGGGTAAGAGCCATGGCCACGTGGCAATACACAGATTGATAATAATGGGTCAATTTAAACGTAAGAGCTAGTTGAAAATAAGCCTGAACTATGGGCCAAACATTCTGTAATTAATATTAAGCCTCTGAGTGATTTAGAAATGGCTGTGGGATGGGGTGGGCCAGAGAAAGCTATGATTACAGTTTATGCTGATAGATGCAGAAAAAGCTTCTAGAAAGATCCACCACACATCATGCTAAAGGTCCAGAAGAGGAGAGAAAAACGTTAAGAGTCTGTTTTGCAGATGACATGATTCTATACCTAAGAGAGCCTTAAGATTTCAGCAAAAAAAACCTCTCAGAACTTACATTTTCAGCAAAGTGTCAGAACACAAAATTAATATACAAAAGCTAATAGCCTTCCTGTATGGCAATGACAAGCACACCAAGAGAGATATCAGGAAAACAATCTTTTTCAAAGCAGCCTAAAATTACCTTTTAATAACCCTAAGCAAAGACATTAAAGACATCTATAATTAAAACTGTAAAACACAGAAGAAAGAGATTAAGAAAGACGTTGGAAGATGGAAAGACTGTCAAAGGCCAGCACCTCTGCCAGATGATCACCCCTAAGTGTGGTGCTTATTTTCCCTCCCTCTCCTTTCTTTTGCTTTCTAACGCGGACTTCAGAACACTGTTCATTATCACCTAAGAAATTTCCCCTTGTTCAAGTATCGGTTCCTGTGATGACCAGCAGAATCCTCAGAAGTAACAAGATTTACTCCATCTCCTTGAATATATATATATATATATATATATTAAAATCAAAGAACTAGAGGGTGTTAAAGCGGTAGGGCAGGGGCTTAAGAGGCCACCCACCTCCTGGCATCCATTCCCAAGTCAACAACAGCACATTCTGTGGAGCTGTCCCCCTGCCTCCTCACCTCTCCAAGGGGGTGGGGGCAAAGGAAAGGTAGCTAGGGAGTAAAGACAGGAAGACAGGATTCAGTTGTCAGTTCTTAAAATTTTCCTGGGGAGACGTAAAGAAATACATACTCATTCTAGATAAGAGTACCAATGACAGGTAGAAGATGGACAATTGCTCCCAGGTCCAGCTTACGCGCTACTGTTACTCAGCCTACTTATAGGGGAATAGGGGAGGGATAATGCACAAGTGCGTGATTGACCACATATCCCTGAAAAGTCCCCTACCAACGTGGGTAGCTTCAATCCCCCAAAATCTGCGTATGTAGAGCCTTCCATCAGCTAATTTTCCACCTCCTGCATATAACGCAGTATACCTCATATACCTAGAATACATATATATTCCCAATACCTCATATAGCTAGGGGAAAATCGCCTACTGCTGGGAGGGTCACAAGGGAGTGGCTAGAAGTTCAGGTTAGAGTCTAATGACCCCCCTCCTTCCACAAGGATGTAGTAACAGGCCTGATCAAGCTGGTAGTCATAGTTACTAGGCAAGATAATAATGGCCATGTTATGCCCAGGGCCAATGTTTCACAACTTCAGGAAACAAAGTAAATTTACAGTATATTCAACTGACTTCCAGCATCAAAATCTGAATATCAGGCTGGAGAGCCGGCTTAATAGTTAAAACTACTTGCTGCTCTTCAGAGGAGCCGAGTTCAGTCCCCAGCCCCCACATGGCAGCTCACAAACATCCTTAATTGTAGTCTCAGGAAATTCAACACCCTCTTCTGACCTCCGAGAGGACCAGGCGTGCAGGCAGTGCACATGCAGGCAGACAGACATTCATAAACAATTAAAGAAAATGAATCTTTAAAAAAATGAAAATCTCAAAATGTCTTTCTAATAATCAAGGAACAACTTCATGACTTATATAACAAGTATAGGATGCTCATATATATAAAGAAGATAAAACAACTTACATAATAAAAAAGTTAAGCACCTTTATAATTTTTGTAAAGTTGAAATAACTTTAAGTTGCTGCTACCTAACGCTTTGATGAAATACAAAGACTATATCGCGGATTTCCTGAATAACTTATTTAATTATGAGGTGGAGACATTATTACAATATCTCGGGTCATTTGCCGCTTTTCTGGCCACCCAGCTCTTTTTCAGCCACAGAACAAATAACAACACAGCTCCTGTTGGAGAGAAAATGCTCCCTTCATGTTCTGTACGGCCACTCTGATTAACCGTAAAGCAGAGATTCACACACACAGCTGTGGCAGACATGATTCCAATTTAAACATTAACTTATGATGCTTTCCCAGGCCAGGAGGGACACAAGCATTGCCTGTCTATGATCAGGCTGCCTGGCACTGTGCACAACACAGCTCTTAGCTCCATCTCTGTGGAGACCCTCAAAGGTTATATAATCAGGAAGTGCATGCTGGGCGGCTTGCCCGCACCTCTCCACACCTGCCTCTGTGACTCACTTCCTTGGCAAGTGCATCAAATGGGGGCAGAGGGAGCAGAAGGCCTCTCCCTTAAAAAAAAATCTTTTACAGTTTGAAAATTCTGGGAGTCCATTTTCTTGCCTTGTTGAACCAAACTCTTAATAAGACTATTGCACTGCTAACAGGTCAAGGAAGAGAAAAGGATGCAGGATGGGTACCTTGGAGACAGCAAAAGGACACAGGATAAGTACCATGGAAACAGGAAGAAGAGCTTAGGAGAAGGAAGAAGCTGAAGGAAGAGGAGGAGGAAGAGGGGATAGCAGAATGAACCCAAAGAAACAAAGGCAAAAACCAATAAAAAAGGGGGGGCATGGAAAAGAAAAACAATGTTTTGATAAATTTTTTGCTTTTTAATGGGCAATAAATGAAAATAATATTTAACTTTCTTTGGGGGTGATAAGAAAAGGTCTCACTATGTAGCCCAGGTTGGTCTCATGTTTATAATATTCCCAGCTCTGCTTCCTGAGTGCTGAATAAATAAGTCTACAGCCATTTAAGTTATTTTTATAGAGTTACTTATTTTGGCATCATATGGAGAAATGTTTGTATTTTTGCTCGGGAAACCTCAGCTCTTCATTAGAGACGATGTCCTGTGCACTCCTGTGCTCTCCTGTGCACTCCACCTGCTCGGCGCTACCTGGGAGACGGAGCAAACCAGTTACTACACTTGCCAAGGAACTTCAGATTTTCCAGGCCTATGGTATTCTGTACGCTAGATTAAAGTATCATCAACTGATACTTTTCAGTTCTGTGGGTATAACATTTGCCTGCTGTGTGTAAGGCCCTGGATTTAACATCCAACACCATGACCATAATAAATGGCAACAGTGAGCATCTTCTTCCTTTAGCAGATACCACCCTCCTTCTAAATACGCCGTAATACGTGAGGACTCATCTTTACCACGCCGGTTTCCTCTTATCCCATCAAGCCTGAACAAGCACGCCTGACAGACGAGAGTGCTGGACTTTCTGAATATGTCTTTTTCCTTTCATTTTTTAAAAAAAACAATGTAAAAAGCAAAGAAACTGTCTTTTTGCAGTTGTCTGTGATAGCTGGGTTTCTCTTTGTAGCAAATGCTAACTGATGACAGTTATGGAGTGAGATTCCAATCTCGCTCTGGGCACATGTGTGCTGTGTGTTTGCTCTCACTGTGCCCAAGGTGAGCGGTCCTGGGAAGGAACCCTGCCACAAGCTCAGGCCGCCTGAGGAGCTGCAGCCTGACACTGGGTTCCAATGAAAACAAGAACCATTTCTGTGAAGCCTTAAAAGGCAAAGTCGAGAAACCCACCAACACGGCACCACATGTGCGGCTTCGCCCTGCTACGCTACAGCTGTTGGCTGTGTTAATGGAACGGTTTCACATGCGTCCTTTTGATGTATTCAGTTAATGATGGGGTGTGTGGGTCTTAATGAGACTGCCTGGCTACGATCCTTGCATGATGCTTGACTGTCACCACCAGGCCAGGACTGGAAGTGAGAGGAAGAAACAGAAGACTCTGAAAGTGGAAGATGTTTCCAAACCTAGACGCTGTAAGACCTTAACGCGGGCTCAGAGGACATCTGGCAGACGAGATGGGCTGGCAGACAGTGAGGACACTTGTGTAGATTTTCCTTTGGTGGTCTCAAGACAGATGTGATAGCTGTGTGCGATGATGGGCACACGTATTAGCGTGCTCTGTTCACTACATTAGGTAAGCACACATCAAATCATAATGTACCCATAAACACACAGAGTTATGGTGTGATGATTTAAGAATTAATAGCCAACAGATTTTCAAAGTAATTAGCGGAAGTAGCACAGAGGGTAGGACAAGCCATTCATGTTTCAGCATGTTGTGCCGTTGAGAGGCCCTTATTTCTTAGGTTCATTACTTGACTATAATATGGTAAGGTTAGCAGGAGGCTTTTTAATATGTATCTTGCAAATTATTCGAGGAGTTTTCCAAGAGACCTCCCGAAGGAATATCAGAAATCAAGGTCGTCTGCCATTGCTTCTCCCATTGCTAGCTAGGTCCACTGGGTTTTGCCAGGCAGACTGACAGCCAGTGTCAACCGAATCTGCCAGACCCCTGGGAAGAGGCAGACAGCCCACAAAACCCATGCTACCACTTCACATACTATAAAGACAAAAGGAGGGAACTCTCGGGGCTACGGAAATGTTCAAGGTTTGTTTGTCAAGTTTTGATTTTGTTGTTAATCAGCTCCTTTTCAAGTTTATGGCAAGCAAACCATGGGGGACTTGCTAAATCTGGAGCAAAGGTAATATGCCATCTTTGAGAGTCTGGAGCTAAGGTAATATGCCATCTTTGAGAGGTACAAACAAGGAAGGTCTGAGCAGTTTCTGAAATTCAGAGAAAATTCTAAAGGTGGAGGGTAGGAACTTCCCGTTCTAATGTTCATGAAACTTAAACCAGAGAGGATCAGAATGGTACTTCTTTGTTCTCTCTCTCTCTCTCTCTCTCTCTCTCTCTCTCTGTCTCCATCTCTCTTTTTCTCTCTCTGTCTCTCTCTCCCCCCACCCCCATCATTAGAATGTATGCTGTCTTATCTTAGCTCATGGGAGCTAAATAAAAAAACTGTTGGATGTTTTGTGAACAAACTATTAAACTTAATCATTATCAAAAGTTAAACTACATAACTTTTTAATTTCAGAAATTATATTAAAATCAAAGATAATGAATACTTAATGCTTCCCAATGACGCTGTCTCACTACTGTTCAGGATCGTGATGTCATTTGCCTGTGCAGAGCTACCTGGAGGAACACCACACGATGGTGAGCTGCTGCCCATCCCTGCCCAGTTCTGTGTCCTACCCTGTCATTTCAGGAGCCTGAAGCCACCTGCGCCGAGATCGTTTCCACCCAGCATGCAGTACGTGTTACAGACCAGGGCTGCCCTCCACACCGAGCCCAGCGTGTGGTACGCGCTACAGACCAGGGCTGCCCTCCACACCAAGCCCAGCGTGCGGTACGCACTACAGACCAGGGCTGCCCTCCACACCGAGCCCAGCGTGTGGTACGCGCTACAGACCAGGGCTGCCCTCCACACCAAGCTGCAAATCTTCACCATCACACCACTGACTGAAAGGCAAAGACTCTCTTTCTCAATGGTGACCACTAGAAGGGGTGAGATGGAGTTGGGGGAGGAGGGTGAGACAGATGATGTCAGCTAATTCTGATGCCCACTGGAGGTAAAGCCACATCACTAGAATATCCCATATCCCACCAGCATGTGCCAATTGATAACATTTTCCTTATACGCTGTTCAATGAACCCCCAGTTTTGAAAAGTATGGAATAAAATACACTCCTTTGTGGTTTCAGCAAAGCGAAGTTTTGGAGGAAAGTGTTTCTTTAAATTCGTCTCTTCTCATTTGAACAGTACTCAGAAGGGCAACGCTAGGCTTGAAATGCCGAATTTAACTGGAGTCTGATAAACGAGTCAGGAGGTCAGACTTCCCGAGGAAGTCTGAGGAGCAGCTCTGAAGAGGAAACAGTAAAGCGTGAGGGGAAATAAAACTCTTATTACTGGGTCTTAACTTGGAGGTTGGCTTGCCTAGAGAGCCAGCTCACCCCACAGATCATCTCCAGCACAGCACAGCACAGCAGCTGTGTGCTCAACGGTGACAAGAGGCCACACTGCTCTGCTTACACGGGAACCTCTCAGCTGGGCTCAATAACTCAGCTCTGAGAACGCACATAACACCGAGATGAAACTCTTCTCTGAAACGAGAGGCAAAGGGAGTCCCTAGGGCGTTTATAACAGGCACATGAATGCCCCAATGCTGGATGCTTCCAGAAACCACAAAACTCAGCAAAAGGGAAGTCTGCTTTATAACCATCCACAGCTCCAGCGGGCACAGAACCTTGTTATCTGAGTTCAGATGAGGCAGAAAAAGAAAACAACAAGCAAATCCAAGCAATCCAACCATTTTCCTGCAGAGGAAGAAGAAAGGACGCATCCCACTAGGAGCCCAAAGCATCGCTGAGGAGCCGTGCAAGAGGACACTTTACACATGAAGCCTCGCACAGAGGGACTCGCGTGTGAAGAACCTGGCACTGCTCAGTTAGCAATCGATGACGGGGTTCTAGGGATTGCAACATTCTGAGCCTGAGAGGCAAACTCCTGCTGGGATTGGCACATGATGGGACTGCACCAAGAGAGGACAGCGTGATGACAGCCACACTGAGAATTCCTGGCTGCGGCTCAGAGGCTCAGCCCTTCCTCACGAGGATGCAGAGCAAAAGGACTTCAGAAAATGCCAGTAGGATATCGGAGGGGCGCTTAGCTTGAACCAGTTTGGACAGAATGAAAACTCAGAACATGTTAGGGAAGCCAGAAACAAACCATAAACTCAAGGGACAAATTGGATGAAAGTTGTAAAACTGACCAGTCATTGCTTAAGATATCTTGAGCAAAACCGATTCATCAAGTACACTATGGAGTAAAATGACAAATAGCTAAGAAAATTTCTACCAGCCAAAGGCAATCTAAATTTCCCCATTTTATCATCTCAATGTTTTTATTTTAAAAAAAACCTAACAAAAGCAACATGTGTTTAAGGGAGATATATAACCTCTAAAAATAAATATAAAAATCAATGAGCCGTAATTCAATAAGAACATGATTATAGTAACTTTTTGGTTAAAAAAAAACAGACCGACAAAAAGCTTGTCTCGTGGGGATGCCCATCCATCCTAGCAAAGCACACGGGCTGATACAAGAAAACAGAATGGCAAGCGGATATGATGGGAAAGGCAGGTGTCAAGTGGGCTGCACTGACAACAGACACTGCACCCCAGAAAGCAACAACAGACGCTGTACCCCAGAAAACAACAACAGATGCTGCACCCCAGAAAGCAACAACAGTCACTGCACCCCAGAAAGCAACAACAGACGCTGCACCCCAGAAAGCAACAACAGACACTGCACCCCAGAAAGCAACAACATATGCTGCACCCTGGAAAGCAACAACAGACGCTGCACCTCGGAGAGCAACAACAGACGCTGCACCTCAGAGAGCAACAACAGACGCTGCACCTCAGAGACCAACAACAGACGCTGCACCCCAGAGAGCAACAACAGACGCTGCACCCCGGAAAGCAACAACAGATGCTGCACCCCGGAAAGCAACAACAGATGCTGCACCCCAGAAAGCAACAACAGACACTGCATCCCAGAAAGCAACAAGAGATGCTGCACCCCAGAAAGCAACAACAGACGCTGCACCCTGGAAAGCAACAACAGACACTGCACCCCAGAGAACAAACATCAGTGCTGCAGGCTACTTGCCCGCTGAAGAGCAGACTCTCACTCACTGAGTGCCCTCCAGCCAATGTGTCAGGCAGAGAAGCAGACATCTCAGGATGGTTGGTAGGGGACACAGTCAAGGTCTGCTTCTGTGACACTTTCAGGGATGCCACTGCTAACCAAGTCTCCTCTTGACTGGGATGTCCTTTCTTAGATGCAATGGCACCATCAGCTCGAAGGCAGCCAGGGAGACCATTCTGTCTCTAGACAACCACTCATACTTATTTTGAATTAGTTTGCACGGTCTATGCTTCAAAGGGAAATTTAAAAGTTACTGGGCCGAGAGAATAAGAGTGGAGATGATGTCACCATTGTCCCCATCCGCTATCAGGATCAGACTTGGAGTACGCACGTGGTGTCCCGAAGGCCAGAATGGGGATGACTATGGAAGGTGGGTGGTGAGATATGAAGGATCTCTGAGAGACAGAGAGCTGGTCGCTGTCCATGTCCACCCTGAGTCCACTACTTCACTAGCAAAAATGGATGTAACACAAGAACCCTGCTGACTCTGTTCAGTGATTCACAGTGCCCAGGAATCAAGCCTGGCTGCTACTCGGGATACCATCTCTGTAACAAAAACAAATCATGCAGCAAAGCTTGAGAATAATTGCCTAGCACTCAAGAAGCTAATGGTCAAGACCCTGAGACTTATATAGAGCTCTAAGGTGCCCAGCGCTTCACACACTCACTCACACCCACCCTCACCCCTCCCCATATCCACACACCTTTGAGGCAATGCTGCTTGGCAATTTGCTGCTGTGTAAAGCGATGGCTGTGTAAAGCGATGGCTGTGTAAAGCGATGGCTGAGCAAAGCGATGGGCTCTGTCCGTACACCTGGAAATACACGCCTGCCTAGAGGAGCACTTAGCCCGTGAATGGAAACGTCAGGACCACCCTGAAGTGTCTAAGCCCTGTAAACACCAAGAGGAGTTAAACAATTACGGTAATGGATGGCAGTGGGCAAAGGAGACTCATCTTGCACACGGCCCCTCTTACGTCACCTTTTTTTTTTCCCCAAATGAGTCTGTGGTAACAACGCCCAAGGTTTGGATAAAACTAAAGTTAGCTCACATGTTACTGAAAAATGTTGTCAGGATAATATAACTTCAGAGGAAAAGGTCTGCCTGGTACTTTCTCCGACTGTTCTACATCTTCCCGAAAACTGGAAAAGGAAGGCGGGGCCTAGGGTCTAGCAGCAGGGACATGGTCAAGACAAAACGACAGCCTACAGAATGGGAAAATATCTTCACTAACCCCACATC
>LOJH01007838.1:2916-16937 GCA_001685095.1 Ellobius talpinus
GAGAGAGAGAGAGAGAGAATATAAATATTGGAATCAGGTCCCCAACTGCGGTGTATGTGTATATGCCCTCGGAATGAAGACTGAGGAACTGGGAGATCACAGAGAAGTTTCTTCCAAAAGCTGTCTCCCTAGCACCTTCCCTCAAACTGGATTAGGTACTGAGAGCCTGGGCCCTGGGCTTTCTGTTTTCACCCTCTGTGCTACTGTTTTGATCACCACCAAAGAGCACCCTGCCCCCAGTCACCATGTTACCTTCATTGTACAAAAAAGCCCAGAGATGCACAGCACTCACAGGAGCGAGAGAAAGTCAGCCAGACCCCACCCCGGGGGCAGCCTGAGCACCATCGCCCCAACCGGATGATGACTCCCAGAACACGCTGCCCTCTGTGGCTCATGGCCCCTCTCCAGGGGATCTTCTTCTCTTCGCCTTCCCCCTTTCCGGGCCTCCTCTCTCATCCACTTTTCCTACCCTTTCTCCAAGTTCTCCTCTGCTTTTAATACCCATTTAAAAAAAAACAACTGGTGACAAGTTTAATCACTTATTTTGTTAAACTTGTAAGAAACTCTTATTTTCACAAGTATAAGGTATCGAGTATAAAGTGAAATAAGGTACCCTGATTGCCCTATTATTAATGTCTTGATAGACAGCTCTCCAAATACCAATCAATTGATCTCTTGTCTTACAGGCACGCATGCACACACACACACACACACACACACACACACACGGGGGGGGTTTGCCTACTTCATTTTCATTATGCAATGTGTAATGAGCAATATCAGGTCATTTTATACAACACTGGACTACAATTGTGGTTCAATCAGATTATATCACATAATGATGTCATAGCCACATAACTTTGCCTTAGTTGACAATAATGATGTCAATCACCTAAGGGCACAGGGATAAGAACACACCCCTTACTGACTGATGTGTGAGTGCTGTCAGATGAACCCTCAGCCCTGGTTGATTCCACTGTGCATGGGGTGCCTCCTGAACCCCTCTGTGAGCTAAAGCTCTGTGCTGAGCGCTGGCTTTTAAACCCCAGTGCCTACCTCCGTCTCAGCTTCTGTTGCTTTTCCAGACACCTTCTCAGGAGCAGGGAAGTGCAGTAAATTTACTTAGAATTCATCATCTCCCCCAAGGTTACTACTTCCTCCCTGGACATTTGTGTTTTGTCTGTGTGTGTGTGCGTATGTGTGTGCTTGTGTATTTGGAGGTCAGAGATCAACATCAGGTTTTCTTTCCTCAGCTGCCATCTATTTAGCTTCTTGAGACCAGATCCTCAGAGGCCTGGATTTGGCCATATAGGCTAGCCTGGCCTGTCTCCACATTCTTAGTGCCGTTACACGTGTGTGACACAGCTGGGGTTTTGATATGTTCTAGGGATCAAGTTCAGGTCCGCATGCTTGCATGGGAAGCACTTTCCTGTCTGAGCTCTCTCTCCTGCATGGCCATCCTCTGACTTTTCCAACTTCTCTTTCCTATTCGGCACGCTTCTCTGACACTGTGAGAATCTAGATTAGGGTGTGTCGAGTGGGTTGATGGATTATTCAGGGATGAGACCTCTCCTTGATTTCCAGCTAGTGGGTGAAGACTAGGCAATCAGCCCTGTGTTCCATTCTCTTCGAGGGGCAGTGAAAACAGTCACAGGGCATCTACAGTCTGAATTAAGAGAATAAAGGAGTTTCTGGGTGTCACACACTCTGTAATTTACAGATAAGGATGGGAAATGAGCTCAAAGAGGAACCAGGATTGGAAGAGGGGAGGAGACTCGTGAATGACATTGTTTAGAATTGCTATACCATGACAACACAGGCCGGCTTTCAGCATTATTACTTAAAATTTCTCTGCAACATACCTTTTTATTACCCATGCCCAGAAGGAACCTCCATTACCACCCATCCCTGGAGCTCACCCCAGTCAGTGGCTTTCAACCAGCATCTATCCTATGAGGGAGAAAGGGAATGCCCCTCTTGGCTCTCTGACCATGGACTGATGAATGAGGAGGAAAGATCTAGAGATTTGTTACCCACAAGAGATGAATCCCTCCCCACAAGCCCATAGCAATGCCGAAGCTCACATACCCTGTTCCAGAGGGGAGGGGAACCATGGGACTGTAGGAGGTTTTAGAGGAGTCCTAAATGATTTTTAGGGTAATCCTGTTAGTTTAAAGAAACACATAGTGGCCAAGGATAAGTCCATTGGATCCCACAGAATAGACAATGAAATAGTGCCTGAGATGGAAGGCAATGGAATGTGACAAGTGTCCCTAAGGTATGTTGACAGATTTGGCGGGTTTTGGTTTTATGTGACTAGTGGCTTTTTGTTGTTATTGTTTAGTCTTGCTTTGTAGTTCCAGATGTCCTGAAGCTCCCTATATAAGCCAAACTGACCTCAAACTTACAAAGGTCCTTCTACCTCAGCTTCTAGATGCTGGAATTACAGGCATGCCCCACCATGCCCTGCTCAGACTTCATCTTCCTTACTGCCTTGTGAGTTAGTTAATGAAGACTCAGAGAAGGGATTGGAGACAGCTGCTTCTTATTGGCTGAGCCCGACTTTAAGCAGACGGACAGTTTCAGAGTAGAATCTCATCCAGAATCTATTGTCTCCTACCTTCTGTAAGTTCAAAATAATCATTGGGGGCACCTTTGGGATGACAGTCCCTGAAGTCCTTCAACCGTCTCTCCTGCCCACAGCAGGAAGTATATAGATTATAGAGATAGCTTTTTGATCTCTATAGAGAATGCTACCACTGTCTGTTGGATGGAGGACAAGCTGATGCTAAATATCCCACTGTTTAGAGAACAGCCCCCCACACTGAGGACTTGTCTCCCCGCCAAATGTCAGTGCATGGGCCTGGGAAACACTGCTTCATTGGATAGAGAGGTGTCCTGGGACATTTATGGGGTGCAATCTTCCTCTGAAAACATTTGTTTGCTTTATTGTGGTGCTCAGACAACACAGCAGGAAAGAGGGAGGCAGGGAGAGGTTGGACTTAGGGACAGCCTGACTCGCCCTGTCTGTCCTGAGCCTTGGAGAGCCACGCTGCCTGGGGGACCAAGGGTCCTCTACCACACAGGCAGCGCGCCCCCTGCCCCCTATGAAGCTGGGATGCAGGGTGGAGCCTTCCAGGCCTCAGAACTGTCTCTTCAGTTTGTCAGGTGTGCCTATGTCATCATCCTCATGGCCATCTACTGGTGCACCGACGTCATCCCAGTGGCCATCACCTCCCTCATGCCCGTCTTGCTTTTCCCCCTTTTGAAGGTACTGGACTCCAAGCAGGTGAGTAAGCTGAACAAGGACTGGCGGCTCATGGTCCTCCCCTGTACTCGCCTCCTTCTCTGAGCCCCTCTGAACTCCCAAGGCCTAGAGGTCCGTAGTGGATCCCTCGAGGACAAGTGTGCACACAGACCACCCCACGCTGCCTTTAAAATTGCCATCTGGCTTGCTTGGCTGTCTAGGTGACTTGGGTAGCAGCTTTGGACTGAAGTAGTGTGTGACTAGGTATTACCCTGACGGGGCACCCCTGCCACCCTCCAGGTGTGTATCCAGTACATGAAGGACACCAACATGCTGTTCGTGGGCAGCCTCATTGTGGCCTCGGCTGTGGAGCGCTGGAAACTTCACAAGAGAATTGCCCTGAGAATGCTGCTCTATGTGGGGACCAAGCCCTCACAGTAAGTATACCTTCTTTCTCTGGCCACATGGCTCTACAGGGGCCCCTGGAGAGTGGAGTGTGACAGAGTCAAACATCCAAGGGGAAGGGGGAGGCTTGGTCTCTGGGTCGGACATAACGGTTCTGCTTTGATCTTTGCGATTTAGGAGAGGAGAGGCTCTATGTAAGACAGTGGGAATCTTCTAGATGTATGCGGAAAGCTACACTACCTTCATGTGGGGCTGCTCTACCACACCCTGGGTCTTGCTAAGGCAAACTTCCCTGCTAACCGGGAGTCTGCTAGAACTGCAGCTGAGTTTGAGGCCTCCTTCTGATTCCACAGCCAGCAGTATAGACATCAGCAATGTCTGTGAGAGGAGGGGTAGTCAGGAATCTATAGTTAATTTTCTCATGTCTGTGACCAAATTCCTAAAAGGAAGAACTTAAAGGAAGAAAGATGTACTTAAGCTTTTAGCTTTGGATGGTGAGCAGTCTGTGGTTGGTCTTCTATACCTGAGCAGAATATCATGGCGGCAGAAGTGTGTGGTAGCAGAAATTCCCCTACATCAGACAGGAAGCAAGAGAGGGAGCCCGGAGCCAGAGGTCCTGGCAGGATACACCACCAGGACAAGCCCCAATGAATACTTCTTCCAATTAGGTTCCACCTCTTTTTTATTATTTGAGAACTTCACATGTGCATATAATGTGTTTTTATCAAATCCACCTCACCCCCAATTCTTCTGTTATCTACCACATGCCCTGCGGTATTGTAGGGACACAATGTTATGGGAGTAACCAACCACTTTCTGAATGGACTTAAGGACTTCTCCAAATGATAAAACTCATGTCTGTACCACTGACTGGGCTCCGACCACATGGCTGGCTAGGTCATGGGCTCCACTTCTTATGTTTTACCACCTCCTAAGGATGCCATCACATTATAAACCCATTGAGGGTTTACTCTATTCATTACTCCTGAGCCCTCATGATCTCATGGTCTGTCCTTCATAATCACATTTGGAAGCGTACTTGACTTTCCTTAACCCAGTCAAGTTGACAATGAAAATTAGCTGTCATGAAGAAGAAGGAGGGAAGGGAAGAAGAAAGGCAAGGGGGAAAAGAGAGCTGTTCATACTGCCACCACATGTTGGGACACCTGGTCTGGAGTTGGCAGGAAGGGTGGCTCCAGCTCCTAGCTGTGCTCCGGGATGTGGTGGGTAGGGCACAAGAGACTCTGGCCTTCTTCTCTGCCCCTCCTCTGCAGGCTGATGCTGGGCTTTATGTCCGTCACGGCCTTCCTGTCCATGTGGATCAGCAACACTGCCACCACAGCCATGATGATCCCCATTCTGGAGGCCATGCTGGAGCACATGGTAGCCACAAATGTAGCTGTGGATACTTGCCAGGGGACGCTGGAGCTGTCTGACAAGGACAAGGCCGGCGAGTTTCCAGGTACGCACTGGCTTAGTTACTGCAACCGTGGCCTTTCCTATTGTTACCAGATACTATGACTACCTCCCTCCTCTCAGTCTCCCTGTGCCTTTCCTTTAACACGCATAGAGGGAAGAAATAGGGAGATAGTTTGCTTATTAGTATTTGGGTTTTGGTTATCACATAAAAGGAAGATCCTTTACTCAAGCTTAGAACACTGCATTATTTGACTAGAGATCCTAACTGGTACCACGATAAAAAGCATTGACTATCCATTTGATAATTCCTTCAGGAATCTTTGAGCACCTGATCAATGCTCCTCGCCCTTCCTACTCTTATTTTCATTGGGGCTCTCTTCTTGGCTCTCCTTGAGCAGGTCACCCCTGGCTGCACTCCCACAGGTCTCGGTGTTTGCTTCCTACTAGACTCTTGGCTTAGAAGACACAGGATAGGGTCTGCTTCATCCTCCGCCTAGTCCCTATTCTTCCCCAGGACTCTGCATGGGAGCAACTCAGGAACTGTGGCTACTGCCTGGTTTCTAGGGCCTGGGTGAGGTCCTGGCAGCATGAGAGCAAACAGGCACACTCTGACCACTGACTCTTGTGGAGCTCTGTGGGATAACCTAAGTGGACACACTCACCCCAGTCATCTGATCAAGGAGAAGCCTTAGGCAGGCTGGACAGCATGGCAGCTCAGAGAGGAAGGACCTCACTAGGAGGAGAGGCATCGGAGGTAGACCAAGACACCCTTGGATGCAGGGAGTGGCTTGAGCAGCACACAGGAAGGATCCAGGAAATAGAAATACATGCCTTAAGTTTCTGGGCTTGGAAAGTACATGGAGGTAATACTTAGGGAAGCCATGCGAAGGGATTGTGGAAAGGCAGATGGGACCTGACTGTGATTTGGGGGCTGGGGCTAAGGAATACATGTGCACCTGGCCAGGTGAGTGCCTGGCTTCACATTAATAGCAGAGTAAAGAGCTTCAGATGACTGGGTGGCTCTCAAAACTGACTTGGCTAATAGCCCCATGTCCACCCTAGGAAACCAGGTGATATTTGAAGAACTCAGTGTGCAGAAGCAGGAGGATGAAGACACAAAGAACATGTACAAGGCTATGAACCTATGTGTGTGCTATGCAGCCAGCATCGGGGGTACAGCCACCTTGACCGGGACGGGACCCAACGTGGTGCTCCTGGGCCAGATGCAGGAGTGAGTAATGACTGTGCTTTCAGGAGACATCACCATGGGTTTCTGGGGCTGGAGGTGCTTACTCGGCTCTCTTTTCCTCCTGTCTTGGCCCTGGAGCCATCAGTCTAGTAGGGTGGGAAGATGAACCCATATATATATAGTCTCTGTGTCCCCACATTCCTGCACCCACTAAGAGTCTTCCCAGGGAATGGAGACCTGACATCCTGGAACTCACAGGCAAGGCTGCTTTCTGCCATGGGACAAATCCAACTTCTTTAAAATGACTCAGGGCTTCTGTCTCAGACAGGGCATGTGAACTGGACTCCGAGCTGACATCTTAGGAAACGGCAGCAAGTTGAATTCACAGAAAGCAGACAGCTCTAAAAGAGCCCCTCCCAGCTCACTTACATTGGCTGATAATGGCCAGGGTCCTGTGATCTTCAGGGTCTACAGATGGCGCAGAGAGTAGGGGCTTTGCAGTCTCCTTCACCATAGTCCCATTAACCAAGTATCCCCCTTGAGACCTCGGGAGCACTGCAAGAGTAGCTCAGAAGTGTCCGTCTTTGACTGCAAAGGGACATAAGCTGTGAGGATCCCATGCGTGGGCTCTTCCCTGTGCAGGGTGGGCTTGGAAGATCATGGAAAGAAGTCTGGGCTCCATCATAGGCTTTTCATGGTCTGATGGGGGTGCCAGCTACAGGGATCTTCAGGCAACTGGCAAATAAATGTGTTAATTGAAGTGTGTACAAATTATAATGGTAAGGAACAAAAAGGAGGAGGTGCCTCTTTTGTGTAGACAGGAGCTCTGGACAGGGGCTGGGAGGGCAACTGGCACTGGAACTGAGGTGTGAAGGAGAGAGTGGCAGACAGGGCAGCAGCCAGACTAAGTCAAAAACTTGAGAATCAATAACTAGAGTCTTTTCTGTGATCACAGGTCTAGGACTTTCCCTTAAATTCTATTCAAACAAACAAACAAAAAACCAGCCTGCCTGGGCTGCGTGGGGCAAGTTCTAGCTAATCAGGGCTAGAAGAGAGCTTAGGGAGGCAGAGCCTGGGTTAGGAGTGGAGAACACCACTCCCACCCTGGGGAATGTTTAAGATTTGCTGTCGACAGGGAAGTCCCCGCAGAAACACACAGAGTGAGGATTCAGAGGCATCAGTGTGCTCCCTGGAGCTGTCAGCCAGATCATGCACATAAGTGGCAAAGGTGTGCTTTTCCAGGGGCTTGGGCTGTGCTTGCATGAGACATTCAGCAGGGTCTGTACCCACAGAGGTGTCCCTAGTCATCCATTCTTCAGTCTTATATCCTGCTGAGTCCATGTTCTGGGGTCCCAGACAATGATGGACTCTGATGTCTGGACCCCAGGCTCATGTGGCCAATGGTCAGACCCATCCATCTCTTGGGGTTCATATGCCTGACCTGCTCCCCACAGCTCAGCATGGCTGTGGAGGTACAGACCAGCGTTTCTCCTTTCAGATTGTTTCCTGACAGTAAAGACGTCATGAATTTTGCATCTTGGTTTGGATTTGCCTTCCCCAACATGCTGGTGATGCTGGTGCTGGCCTGGCTGTGGCTCCAGTGCTTTTACATGAGATCCAAGTAAGTGTGGGCTGCTCTCAGGCTAGCATCTGAGGGTGCCAGACCCCTGTACCAAGCCCTCAGCCCTGGGTCAGTCTGCAAAGTTCTGCCACCAGGTGCTGTTTCTCCAGCCTGACCTGCTGGCTTACTCTGGCATCTTCATCGGGTCTGGAGGCTTGCTGGACCTCTGCATGTGTTGTTCCTTCGGCCCAGAGGGAGACTTCCTACCTTCTGCCTGCTCACCTCCCCAGCACTGAAAGCCAGCTCAAGGGCTGCCCCTTTCCCGGCTTTCCCTCTCTTCTGTTCCTCCGAGCCACCACTGGGTATATCACAGTCCTATGCTTTTACCTGTCCTCATGCTCCAGTGCCACCTCTTCCCTTGGCTGTGAACCACGGCCCCTCTGACTCTTACATGTCTCCTGGCCCAGGGAGCAAGAACAGGTGTGCCACCTATGTAGGTTAAGGTATTGAAAGAGAAGGCTGTCTCCATATGCCAAGCCAACACAGCTGGGCACATTACCTTGGCCACATGGGTCTAGTAGTCCTCTTTACACAATCCGAGTTAGTCTAAGCTCAGACCTTCGCTGCATGCCTGTGGTGTTCTCAGCAATGTGCCAAGCCTGGAAAGTTTACCTTCCTATTCCCAGCACTGTCAAGTTCACCCAGAGTCACCTCTGGTGCAGCCAGACTTTGGAGGGAAACTATGATATGAGACTGACAAATAGCTATGCCCCACCTCCGACACAGGGTTTCTCTGTGCAGCCCTGGCTGTCCTGGAGATCTGCCTGCCTCTGCTTCCCCCTGTGCCTAGCTAAGTTGTTGTTTTAAAGGACATAAATTTACCAGTGGCACAAAGGAGACTATGTCACCCTTGGAGGAAAGAAAGTGAGGAGCCACCAGGGAGCTTGAACCCAGAAAAAGATAGGTATCTCTGACTCCACAGAACAGACTTGGTAGAAAGGACAAAAGGCCTAGGAACCTGTGACTTCATTGGGGAAATAGGGCATTTGAAAAAAATCTATTTTCTTCTGAAAGAGGAACCATTTCCACAAAATTACATTTTAAAATTGCTACACCATTCAGAGCAATTACAACATCACTTACTAGCATCGTGCAGGGTTCCCCTCCAACCACCCCCCTCTATGTCCAGACTCCCCCACCTCCAAAGGGAAGTACTGACAGCAGCCCTCTTTGCTCAGCTCCTTGAATATGCACCAGGACTAAGTCCTGCTATTCACTCATATCCATCCAGTGGGCTGATTCAGAGGGTCCCTTGAACCTGCTGCACGTTGACATCTGTATTGCCTCATGAAGCAAAGGAATTAAAGTGACTGTCAGGTGTAGTGGTCAAGCCTGTAATCCAGGCCTTCAGGAGTCTGACGTAGGAGAATCCTGAGTTTTAGACTAGCCTGGACTACATAGTTAGATCTTGTCTCAAAGATGAAAACACAGGGCCAGGCCCAGGGGGTCAGTGGATAAAGGCACTTGCTGTCAAGCCTGATGATCTGAATTTCATTCCCCATACTCACATGGTGGGAGAGAACTGATCCTACAAGTTGTCCTCTGTCCTCCATACTTGTGCCGTAGCATGTGCACATGCATACACACATGCGCACATACACACGTACACATGCACACACACAGATAAATGTAATAAACAGATGAAATCCCAAGGGCCCAGAGTACTTGCATGGTACAAGGCTCTGGATTCCATTATCAGCACTGACAAAACAAAAGAAGGAAGGAAGGAGAAAGAAAGAGGAGGAAGGAAGGAGAGAGAAAGACACATTGCATGTCAGGTACTATTTTAAGTACTAAACATTTATGAATGAATAATCTTCTCAGCAACCTGTGTAGTAAGTGCTAGTATAGTTATTGCCAATATACAGATACAACAACTGGGGAGGTTATATGACCCATGCCACGTTGTACAGCACGGAAGTGGTAAGCTTGAGACTGGAGTCCAGTGAGTTAACCCCAGAGGTCGTGCCAAGGGTTGCTCTCCTGGTGTTAGGACTACGTATGGCCGTGGGTTTCCCTAAAACCAGAAGGTTAAGTATGTAGAGGGAGCTGGCTGGGCATCGAGACTCTCAGAGCACCACCAGTCTCCCAGCTAGCCACTGACAGGGACGCCAGGGCTCTGAGAGCTTAGGGACAACCCAGCTAAGGTTCCATCCAGCTCTGTACAGCTTCTACTGCTCTCATGGGGCATGAGAAGCCTGAACAACACCTGAATATATCAGGACTTCTGGCTGCAGGCAGTAGAGAAGCAGGCCTTTCTTCTACCCCAGGCCTCCTTGACATACCACTCTAACTCAGACACCAAGTGCAGCCTGGCTCACACGTAGCTTAGTTTCCATTCCAGACCCATAAGGCAGAGAACAAACAGCTCAGCAGAAATGGGAGTGGTTCTCTGTCTTAGGCCACACGCTGCCTGGTGATCTCCCCGCACACCTGTGGCCTCCTGAACCAGGTCTGGTGAAGACAAGAATCACGCTTCCCAGTCACAGAAGGTGCCTCTACTGTCCCTTGTGTCTTGATCAAGCTTTAAGGTTCTCGTCTGAAGATGGGTAGCTGTACTAAGGTCTTGGGAGAAAGCCTGTCTTGCTTGAGTTAAAGGGCAGTGACAGACCTTCACCTGGGACCACTAAGAATGACGTGGCATGTTACAGCTGGCTTGCACTCAGGCATCCCAGCCAGCCTCAGCAGAAAACGGGACAAGTGTTCATTCTTCCCTCTGGTGCCATGGTGAGGCACGGTGGACCCAGGGATCCTCTCGCTCTCTGTGGCTCTGGAGCATACACAGTTTACTGTGATGAGCCTATAAGGAGGCCATTCTTTTGCACAAGGACACTGTGGCCCCTAACCCAACTCCAGGATGTCCACAGGAGCCAGTGGCCACCAGATGAAATTAGCCCAGAGGAAAAGGTGCCCAGTTAAACTGAACAAGGGTCAGGAGGTTTAGTGTCACCCCTGTGGGGGCCAGCATCAGAAGACTGAACACCCCACATAGCCCCACCGTCTGTGAACCAGTGTTTCATCAGCACCAGCTAGGCCCAGGCTTCTCACTGCCTGTCCCATGCTAGGCCCACCCCTTATCCTGGAATATAGGAGTCCTCAGAACAGCTCTGAAGTCTCTAGGATGGCAAGTAGTGGCAGGTCCGTGCTTGGAAGAGCATAGACTCTGGAGCCAGTGATGGCAAAGAGGTCCCCACCCGTGACAGCAGAGCCATCCCCACACTTGAGGGCCTTCTGAGGGAGGCCTTCCCCAGTTCAGCATGGAGGTTCCAGCTGCTTCTGCAGGCACAGGGGTCTCACTGCTGCTAACTTAAGTCCTGATGACCTAGTGTCCTTGGGGGTCAGCCATGCCCCTGGCACTGACATTGCCCTCAAAGGTGGTTCATATCCAGCATGGCTGTGGGCACCAAATGCTTTCATTCAACCCAACCCTCCTGTGAATTTTGTGCTGGGTCCTGGAAGGGTTCTGGAGGGGAGAACTCCCCAGGGACAATGCTCTTGGCTTTGCTCCACTGCTTTGAGACCAACAGAGGTGGGACATATGTGGAACACACCCACCAAAAAGAACCTGGGGCCTGCCTTTTATTCTTTACTGGCCCCAGTTACCCGCTCCATGCAGTCCAATCGCCTTTCTCCAAAAATTCCCCTTTACTGCCACTTCAAGCCAGCACCACCCCCTTGTAAGCCACTCTGGTAGGCCCATCTGCCAGTAGAACACCCTGGAGGGACCATCCCAAAGCAGAGCCTCGGCTGGCTTCCTTCCTGTCTCAGCCATAGCTGCTGCCTACCCTAGGTCTCCTGAGTCCTTAATCCTACACCTCTACCTACACCCTGTCTGGCCTATACCCCTGTCTGGCTAATTCTGTCAGCGCCCTCTCCTTTCTCCTACCTTCCGGAACTGTTCATGATGGGGGCAAGATCCCAGCACCGTGGAAGGTAGTTCCAGGCTGTGATGGGAAGAGGAAAGCTTGGGGATCGTGTGAGGATGCTGTGAGATCTTGCAGGCTGTAGAACTTCCCCTAGCCTTCTCCCTGGGGACCCTGGAGCACAATCTTCCCTCTGCTAACAGCTCCATCAGCTTTGCAGAGGAACGAGATTAACATCTCCTTTCTGTCTACTGCTGTCCTTGGCTGTTCCGTCTACTGCCTGCGATGGTGCTATACCCCCTTTGTGCCACCTCACCCCCAGCTTTGGAGGTGTTCCTGGGGTTGTGCTCTGGGTCTTCAGCCTCTACCTTTCAACGGTCTCTCCCTAAGATGATCTGGGAGGATGGGGGAAGCAGATGAAAATCAGAGGAGGGCTGGGCCCCTCAGGACCCAGCATTCTGCTGTGAGCCGGCGAGGCCAGACTCTAGCTCAGCTGTCCCTTAGTCATTCCATCTGCCCTGCTAGCCTCTCATCCTTACGTGGTCTAGACTTAAAGCATCTTGCATCTGCTGTGGGCTGAAGAAGAGGAACAATGAGAAGGTTACCTACAAGGTGCTGCAGGAGGAGTACAGGAAGCTGGGGCCCTTGTCCTACGCCGAATGCAATGTGCTCTTCTGTTTCATTCTGCTCATCATCCTCTGGTTCTCCCGAGACCCCGGCTTCATGCCTGGCTGGCTGTCCATTGCCTGGGTCAATGGAAATACCAAGTAAGTCATTGTAGAGGAAGGCCTTAGTTTAGGATCT
The DNA here is from genome assembly GCA_001685095.1 of Ellobius talpinus. Taxonomy (NCBI): domain Eukaryota; kingdom Metazoa; phylum Chordata; class Mammalia; order Rodentia; family Cricetidae; genus Ellobius; species Ellobius talpinus. Next base: position 15,465 of record LOJH01007838.1, read on the forward strand.
GCTGTCTAAATGCTGCTGCTCTCAGTAACAGGCAGCAACAGGAGGGTGCACCTTGGGCCCTATGTTCTGGAGCTGGGCTTTAGAGGGACATCCTGTGGGCTTCGTTCTTCTTCTGTCAATCTTGATGGTGAAAGTTGCAGATGCCTTTGTTTTTGTGCCTCTCGCATGTCACTCAGAGGGCTGAACTAAAAATGCTTGGTTAGCAGGGTGGCCAGAGCCCTGGTACAGTTTATCGGACTGGAGTAGGTCTCTTAGAGCCGTGGTTTCTGCCATCTTGCTTTCTTATCTTTCTTCAGAACCTCTCTAAGACAAGGTTACTTGCAAGCTTAGTGGGTGGGAGTACATGTGGATTCTCCCTGGCTTTGATGGGACCGCATATAAGAAAGGTTGAGGAATGACTATCCTGGCAAAGGCAGAAGATGCGAGCCGGGAGGTGGCTGCCTGCAGCTGGCTACTCCATCTCGGTTACTCGGCTTAGCCGAGGAGTCTGTGAGAACCAGTGAATCCAGAAGTCTAAATCTCCTGGTTAGGAAATGACGAAGTTCACTCATGACTCAGTGTAGGCTGATGGGGGGCGGGCAGGGAATGAGACTCTGGGGGGTGGGTGATCACCCAAAGTTAGTAGTCAAGTTTTTCAGGGTGTAGGTTCTAGCCAGACTCAGTCTCCCACCCACTCCTAACCTTGCTTTGGGGGCCTCTGGTTTTCATACCTAACAGAGCCCATTTCCTCCTAAAGGAGCATTTAGACACAGAATTGTGGGTCGGGGCAAATTTGTCGTATGTCTATCACTGAGTTCCTACATATGCTTCCCCACTTAGTTATGTCACTGATGCCACAGTGGCCATCTTTGTGGCCATCTTGCTTTTCATTGTACCTTCACAGAAGCCCAAGTTCAACTTCAGCAGCCAGACTGAGGAAGGTAAGGCTTCTCTCATGACTTTACAGCCATCATGATTGGGGTCCTGAGAGCATAGGGAACCTATGGGATGGTCCCTGAGTCTAGCGGGCAGAGAATTCTGTTCTGCTCAACATGACTGGTTACATTACAAAGCCTTGGGAAATGGAGATCTTTAAGATATGTAGATTTCCTTTTTGCATTTCAATACTTGAAATCTTATTTATATATCATAACAGGCACAGAAAATGTTTCAAATTCCCTATAATGATGTTAATATTTTTTCTTCCTGTTTTTGTGATATGCATATATACTATAAAGTTGGTATCTAAGCACACACAGCTGGAACCCTGCTGTTTTGCTTTTTATTGGCTTGGAATTTCACTGGAAATGTTCCCACTATGCTATAGCTACCAAATTGACCTTCTTCAATACTTTATCACGTAGAGGGACCCTGTAGCCATCCTGCTGTGGAGTATTTTGGCACTTTTTTCTTTAAAATTTTTAACTTACTCCCCATCCCTGTGTGTGTGTGTGTCAGAGAGAGAGAGAGAGAGAGAGAGAGAGAGAGAGAGAG
>LOJH01007838.1:17058-30135 GCA_001685095.1 Ellobius talpinus
GCCAAGGTGCATGTGTGGAGGTCTCTTGGGAGTTGGTTCCGGCTTGGTGAGAAGTATCTTTATTCTCCCTAAGCCAACTCACCAACCCTGAACTTTTCATTGTAAGTTAAATATTCTGGAAATGGCTTTTTCTTTGAAGGTGTTTCTTGAGGCTAAATTCCTAGCAGTGCTACCGTCAAGGTAAAAGAATGGAGATGCCCTTAAATACTTACCAGTTTTTAATAATATATGACCAAATGGCTTTTCAAAAAGGTGGTCCTGACTTACTATGTCCTCAGCCAAGAATATAACCAAATCCTCCCCAGCAAGAGGTACAGCAATTGTCACAAATTTTAGCTAACTGCAGGTATGCACTGGTACCCCATTATCTTTATTGGTCTATTTCTTCTGATTACATTTCTTGCTTTCTAATGCATGTACGCATACATGTTCATGTACGTTCTTTTTCTTCACAGAAATGAAAACTCCATTCTACCCCCCACCACTGCTGGATTGGAAGTTCACCCAAGAGAAAGTGCCCTGGAACATAGTGCTGCTCTTAGGGGGAGGATTTGCTATGGCCAAAGGATGTGAGGTATTTGTCCAGCTCTAGATGGCCCTTGAATTCTACTGAGAGGTGGCAAACGCCACCTGTGATCCACCCCTCCCATCCCTGGGCTATCTGTCCCCACCACAGAGTTGCAAATTCTTTAAGCATAGGACTCTGTACTGTCACCATGAACAGTGTCCTAAAGGGGGAAGCAGGGAAGCAGGAGAAGCTGAGGCTGCTGTAGCCTTGATGAATCCTAGGAAAATCTCTCGAATCTTCCTGAGTGTTCTCACCACGTCCTTTGGGTCTTCCACTTGCTGAACTCCTTGTTGACATGGTTTCAGAATTTCAAAACTTCTCTCTAGCTAAGTACTTAGCAGCATAGGAGAAGATCAGCTTTTAAGGGAAAGTGCAGTTTATCTCCAGAGCAGAAGGGGCTGAGCTAGCTTGGGGCTGCTATCACCCATCCACCTATCCCATCCTCTCTCTCTCTTCCTCCCTCCCTTTCTTCCCCTTTCTCTCCATTCCTTCCCTTCTATCCATCCCATCCCACTCATTCACTCTTCCTTTCTTCTTTCCTTCCTCCTTCTTATTTTCTTCTTAATTCTTCCTTCCTTCCTATCCATGTATACATCCATTCAACACATCCAGCCATCTTCCCATCCATCCAGGAACATAACGTAACAGATTGACTTGGTCTGTATTGTGCTGTTTGCTTAGCATCTAGTACAAAGCCTGGTGCACAGTGAATACATGCATGCCATTTCTTTAGTGCTGGGGATATCCACAGCCTGATATATAGATTATATATTTATATAAGTTAATACATGTTTCAGATGGACAAATCCACCAGTCTAGTTACTTCTCTCTCAACCATTCCTCCACTCACTAATTTGTTTCTCCATCTGGCATTTTCTCTCACCTATCAAAATTTCCAAGTATGTTCCTAGTGATAGAAGAGGCACAGAAGCTATAGAGGACATTGAGACATAGTATCTGTTGTTGAAGACTTCAAGGCCTTGAGACTCAGGTGCATCTACAAGAGCATTTTGGGAAGAAGTGACATAAGATGAAAGAGGTACCTGGTTGAGGCACTGAGGTTGGAGAGGCCAGCAGAAGCCTGTATTCTAAGGCTCTGGTTTCAGGATAGCAGGCAAAGAGAAACAGCCAGGAGTGAGTTGACTCAGATATGCACTTGAGAGCAGCCATCCTGAGTGTGGGGTGGCGATCTGAAGCCAACAGGGCTAGAGAAGAACCAGTGGGCTCTCGGTCTTCATCTCACACCTCCTCTGAACTTGGCCACTTTCTCCTTGACACTTGCCACCATGTGATCTCCAAGATACCTCTTTCTTCTGCCTTCTTTCTTCTTCCGCTGTTCCTCCTCAGCCTCCTCTGCTGGTTCTTCTCCAGTTCTCCCACACATGTGATCATTTCTAAGGCTCCGCCCTTGACCTCTCATCTGCTTCTTGCTCTTGTCATCCCATCCAAAAGTGCCAAGGCTAAATCCTCAGTGGCCCAGATCATTCTTCCAAGCCTAGAGCATGTGGAAGACTGAGGGGAGAAGTTGGGTAAGAGCCATCTAGGGTGACTTGTGGCTGAGTACCAGGAATTAGCAGGTCATGAACCCTTCACTATGACTCCCAGCAGCAGTGGCAGGTGGATCCATTCACTAGCTAGGGATCCCAGAAGAAGAAGCTGATTCTGGACCGAAGAAGAGGAACCTAGATTGGGCCCTGTTGAGCCTGATGTGCTCACAGGACATTTGGACGGGAACTTTCAGATAACATCTGATGTTTGAATCTAGTTAATAGGCCAGCTGAGCCACAAGCAAACTTGTAGGAACCAAAAGGTTGAGGAGGATGAAAATTATAGGGATGTATCAGATTACTTATGTGCACGTGAGAGAACTGGACATGGGGTTGACTGAGCTCCCTGGACCCTGAGGAATTGTAAATCAGGAGCCCCGAAATGATAACATTCTGCGCTTCCCAGGTCTCTGGGCTCTCTGAGTGGATGGCAAGACAGATGGAGCCCTTGAGTTCAGTGAGACCTGCCACCATTACCTTCATCTTGTCCTGTCTTGTTGCTATGATAACAGAGTGCACAAGTAATGTGGCCACCACTACCCTGTTCCTGCCTATCTTTGCCTCCATGGTAAGTAACTCTGCCTGAGAAGGGCAGAACATTTCATGGGAAGTTGTGAACCGAGGACCAGTTCCCGAGTCTCTAGCGAAGCAGTAAAATTAGGATCCAAAGCCTCACCAGGCTTGAAGACCCAGATGTGGTCCTGGCTCTGCTGTGGTCTTGTGCACACTTAATGACCCTGGTCCTGAAGACCTCTCTCACTGCACTGTCCTCTTTTTTTTAATTTCTTTACCACTGCCCAAGGACGAGACACTCAAATGTCATTGTATCAGTGAGCCAGATGGTTTGGGAGAGGGGGGAAAGATGGTTGTAGGTTCAAGGTGACTTAGTGAGACCCTGTCTCAAAAATTAACCAAAAAAACCCTAAAAACAAAAGCCAAACTAGGGATATAGTTGAAATGATAAAGAAAGCACTCGTCTGGTGTGTGCAAGGTCCTGGACGCAATCTCCAGTCACACACACACAAACACACCACCACCAACAACAACAACAACAACAACCACACAACTACTATATTAATCTAACTACCTGAGTTACTTTTCAGGATGATGAGAAGAGGGCAGATATCACTGACTAAGACCACAGAAAGAAGCCCAGGGGATGTGGGACTTGAGAGTGGGAGGATTGGATAGGTCTTTCTATCCAATGGAGGATGATAGAGGAAGGGCTGATGGAGGTTGAATCCAATATTTACAGGAAAGCTCAGCTGTGGGCTGGGAACTGAGGAGGAAGCAAAGCCTATAGGGAAATCGGCAGTCGTGTTTTGACGTTCCCTCTGTCATTCATTAAAAGTTGTACTGACCTCAGCGAGTTCAGGAAAAGCCAGAAGACCTGAACCCCGCTCTAGAGGTGTGCTGACAGTCCCCTAACTATACATGAACCACAGAGAACCTGAACAGGGAGCCACCAAAACCCACCCTGGAGAGTAACAGGGAAAGAATGTGGTTAGTCCAAGCTCAGAGACAGATTCACAGAAGATCTGAGTCCAGTGACAAAGCTGGCCAATTTTCATCTAAGCAGCCTGGGTCATCCAGTTCCAAAAACCAAATCACATTTTTTTCCTTTGATTCATGGAGAAGTGTTTAAAGTAGCAAGGGAACTGTCTCCTTCCCTAAGCAGGCTGCCCAGGTGAGGATGAAGGAAATGGAGAAGGGAGAGGTAGGGAAGAGGAGGAAAAGAAGACAAGGAAAGACAAGAGGACTGGAGAGGAGAAGGGGAGGAGGAAGAAGACAGGCTAAGGAGGACAGGGAGGAAAGGGAGCAGAAATGGCGGAAGGAGGGTCTTTAGGTGCTGGGCACACAATGGGGATGCTCCTCTTTTCAGCAAAGGCTCTGACTTTATCATCTCCTGTGAACCCTGTGAGCACAAACAGCTCCAGCTAGGCAAATGCAGGCTTTGACTTAAGGAGGTAGCTGGGGCTTTTGAAAATAAAATCTTCTATGGGACTGGAAAGATAGATCAGTGGTTAAGAGCATTGATTATTCTTATTATTATAGGACCTAAGCTCAGTTCCCAGCACCCACATGGAGGCTTACAACCATCTGTAACTCCAGTCCCAGGGGATCTGACACCCTCTTCTGGCATCCTCAGACACTACTTGCTCATGATACACACACATACGTTCAGACACACTCATCTACCTAAAGTAAAAAAAAATCTCAAAAAAGAAAAGGCTCACCATTAAGGCCTTTCATGTTCCTCCTGGACATCCACAGTGAAAGCGGTGAGCATTCAGCTGTTTGTACACACTGTTTGTACACACCATCCTGCTGTTGCCGGCCATTGAGACAGCTGCCTGTGTTTTGATGTTAAATCATTACAGTGAGATTTCTGTAGATGTGTTTATACATGGAAATATACATGATGAAGAGTCCCTCTGATAGCTGTTAAAATTGTTATTTATTTATTCACTAAATATATGATGAAGGCCAACTCTGTGCTCATAGATGTAGTACAATTTTAAAATGTAAAATGAAAGAGGTGGATACCAGGTTCCCAATACAGAGCAATCCCATGGAAGCATTTGTAGGTTACAAGGCAAACAGATGGCTCATGGGACATTTTAAGGTTCAGTGTAGTCTAGAGGTCCAGTATGGCCTCTGGCTCACAGCAAGTGCTCCCCCCATAAAACCAATGCACTAAATTGAGGGGAACTGGTAAGGCCTCCAAGGGAGGTAGTCTCTGAGCTCAGCCTTTTGTGGTCAGTAGTTATCCTGTAGAGAAGTGCAAAGTTCATAGGGACCAGCCAGACACAGTTGTGAAGGTTGGAACGTAAGCCAGGCCTCAGGGAATGCTTCTGAAGGATGGCCGGGGGGCTTGCGTGTGTTCTGTGCTGTGAGCTGCCGTGTTGTGTGTCTCTCCAGTCTCAGTCCATCGGCATCCATCCGCTGTACGTCATGATTCCCTGTACCATGAGTGCATCACTTGCCTTCATGTTGCCTGTGGCCACCCCGCCTAATGCCATCGTGTTTGCCTATGGACACCTCAAAATTGTTGACATGGTAACAGCTCCTTTTATTTGCTCCTGTTGGTTGGATGTTATTGGTATAAGGGATGTCCTACTTGTGAATGATGTGTGAGTTTCAAGAGGATGGCATATGGGGCTGGGGAGATGGCTCAATTGGTAAAATGCTTGCTGTGCGAGCACGAAGACTTGAGTTTGGATCCTCAGCATTCACACAAAAAGCCAGGCATGGTAGTGCATGTCTGTAATCCCGGGACTCAGGCGGTGAAAACAGAAGGATCTCAGGGGCTCCTTGGCCAGCCAGTATAGCTAAATCAGTGAAATTCAGCTTCATGAAGCAGAGGGTTGGAGAGATGGCTTAGTGTTTAAGAGCACTCACTGTTCTTACAGAGGACCCAGGTCCAGTTCCCAATGCCTACATAGTGGCTTATAGCCATCAGGCACACACACTGCACACATACACACATGCAGGCAAAACACTCGGACATAAAATAAATCTAAAAAACATTTAAAGGTGGAGAATTATAGAGGAAGACACTCAACACCAGCTTCTGGTCCCCACACATGCAAGCATGAGCGAGCACACCTTCACACACACAAGGAAAGGATAGCAGGAGGATCTCATGTGATCTAAGAATACCACAGAACACCCAGACTTATATTTGGCATTTTCATTTATGGTGTAGCCTTTCTTATTTATTGAAATGATCTGCTATTTCATATCAGTTCTGTCCCATGGAAGGTGATATCTGGAGAAACTTGTGGGTCCCAGGGAAATCCTGGGTGAACACTTGGAAGGGATGGAGTGGGCCCTCACATGACAGCAGAATTCACAACCAGCAAGAACCCTACAAACATACAGGAAGGGGTCGGTAGTCAGAGAGGCTTGTGTGGTGTCTGAAGATGGGATGTATGATGGGAAGCCCATTTGCTTAGGAGTCAATGATGCCTTGGAAGCAAACACTGTTACAGGCAGAGCATTTCAAGCCACGTTTGGCTTTCTCACCTCTGATGGGGGAAGAGTAACTCTGTGGCTCTGGACTGGGTAAGAGTGAATAGGTGAACTAGGGAGTCAGACCGGTCCTTACCTGGAGCACTCTGGGTTTCCTCCTGAGTTTTCTTTAAGCACATGAATCTCAGAAACCACAAGCTGAAAATCTGATTCTGAGTCCCAGCACAAAGTCTGTGCTAGGGCTTTGGGGTGATGACTCATGATAGTTAGGAAAGCATGCAACCTGGGTGGCAGAAAGAGCTGGAGGGTCACAAGGAGTGGCAGATGTCTCACATCATGTCTCCGAAGTCACTTCCCAACGCCATGTAGAGAACTAACCTGAGCTGACTCCTTCCCAAGGATTCCTTCAGCAACAATGACCCTTGGATTGCTTTGTCTGGGAATGAGAGGGGCCCAGAATGCAGGAACACGGGGACCAGACAAGACCTGAGTTGCTGACTGATCCTGTTTTTATTCTGTAGGTAAAAACAGGATTTATAATGAACTGCATTGGAATTGCAAGTGTGTTTCTGTCAGTCAACACCTGGGGACGATCCATATTCAACTTGGATGATTTCCCTGACTGGGCTAATTCGACAAGAATTAACACTTAGGAAGAGCCATAGGAGCACAAGCATGGCCCCCAACCCTTTTGAGGACTATGGACCTTCCTGCACACCTTGCACAGAACACTGGTGCTCAGACCTGAGTGTGATCCCATGATGCCAACACCCCAAGAAGATCTAGCCAACTAGCCACCTCTTTCTCTAGGCTCAGATTCAGAGATGGCAGCAGGGGACTGAAAGATAGGCTCAGAAGAGAAGTGAGGCCCTTTGAGAGGTCATGGGGGCCATCTTTCCTAGGACCCTGCTATCTCCTCTGGGATAGGGAGGAAACAGGGACCAAGATTCAAGATCTTGCACCATGTGACTTTGAAAAACTGCTGGTCCCATGCTGGGCTCTGGTTCTCACAGGTTTGTTCCCATGGTGTCCACATGGGGATCAGATCACCAGGATGAGAGCTCAGCCCCTGTGCCTCTTCAGGATGCCCCCAGATCACCTCTGTCACTCTGAGGGGACTTCCTATCTACAGCTGAACTCTGATCTTAAACATCTTCTCACTGCCAGAGTGAGAGTTGGAGTCAAAGCCTCCTGAAGACTTGGACCCTACGTGGGACCATCACCAAAGGCTGAGCAGCCTGAGGTGCTAACATCACAACATTCCTGCTCACCCTTGGCTGACCTGTCTTATTACTTGCCTTGTTTCATATTAATTAACAATTCAAACCCCTTTCCCAGCTCCCCACTGAGTCTCCTTCAACTCCTAGATCCCTTTATTGTCTTGGCCAGAAACTGCTCAGCCCCCTGGCCTAGGCTTCTGAGAAAACTGGTTTTCCAGAGAACTCAGTTTGATTCTTCTGGGAATGCTATTCCTGACAGCCCAGTACAGCTGGGATAAGACTCTGAGGATGGACAACGGTGTCTCTTTGGGGGGTGGTATCAAAGTGGGCTACCTAAGCCTCCCCTTGGCTAGACCCAGAGCAGATTCAACAGCTCATCTCCAAGTTCTGGGCCACTACAGTTAATCTGTCCTGCTGGAGTCTGAGCTCCTCTGGGAAGGCCTTTCCCCTGCTGGCTGTACATTGTGGCCAGGCCTGGTGGCAACAATGTGACTGTGGCTGAGAGATGCTTGTTGGTCCCAGACCCTACCAGAGCAAATCAGCTGACCTGGCAGTGTGGGAAATTACTCCAGGGTGTCCATGAGAACCCATAGGACCCCTCACATGAAAGAGAGACAGGAGAGGAAGTTCTCTCTTGTCCCTCAGTGACACTCTCTTCCCTGCTGAAAAGAAGCACTGGTGGGCAGATAAGGTCCATGGATGCCATTTTTTTTTCTTGGGAGAAGATAGTATAGGGATCCAAGGAAACCCATCATAAACCAAGTATGTGCCTGGTTCCATGAGAGGGAGAACTCCTGATTGCACTGTTGAAGGCTTACTCTTGTCAAACACTCTGCCTGCTGTGGAAAGTTCCAGAGTGCTGACTGGTCTGTGGAGGAGACAGAGGGAGGTGGATGAATAAACAGTTACTCTCTGTCCACCTCCTGGGTGCCTGCCCTTCCTGGACCAGGTGAATCTACCCGTTATCATATTTCACACTTGTGGTTGCCCGGTGAGACAGCCGGTGTTAGGATCCTCACTTGTCCTAGAAGAAAAAACAAGGCTTAGAGTAGCCAAGGGACATGTTCTATGCCCAGCTAGTGGCACTTCTAGTTCCAACAAAGAGAGGCCTCTTACTCCAAACCCTTTTCGCCTTCCTCTAGCCATGAAGGACCTGGCCTTACTGGGCTTATAGGGAAAGGTAGGTGCCTGGAAGCCAGCCTACACTAAGGTCCTGCTTACCCAAGAAAGATCTGTAACCATGAGACTTTCCAGTTGCCCCCTCTGAGATGGGCTCAGGATAGTCCTGAAGCAGACAGAACTGGTCCTTTTCCTAAGACTCCCAGAGGAGAGTGTGATAGAAATAGTAACGATCATGTCACGTTGATGGCCCCTCCTTACCAACTCGCTGATCTCCACAGCCCTGTTGTGACTGACATCCTTGACTGCGGCTGGGTGTAGAGCCAGCACTGTGACTGAGTCAGAGCAGGTCACCACGAGTATGACCAATAAGTCAGGGACTGATGTGTATAGAATGGGCATGTGTTTGATGCAGTGGGAAAGGTCAGGGCAGAAGAGCATCCCAAGAGGGCACCGAAAGATAAGTAGCATGGCCAGTGGGGAGGAAAGGGTTTGGTAGGGTCAGTGGGGGACTCTAGTACTAAATACCATCTTGAGAGCAGGACCCATAGTAGAAGGGAATGACCTAAGGCTGTCGCTGCGTGACATCTCTTACAGCTGTGTGGAGGTGCACCAGTATGTCGGGCTTGCATTCATGTGGAATGCTTTGGCCTGTAAATAACTGAAACCGCAGTGGACGGTGCATTGGCTGTAGGACCCTTGGGTGTTTACTTAGTGGAAGTGTGGGGATTAGATCAGCCCGTGGCTCACTTACGCAGCCAAAGGCTTGGCCTCCACAGTTCACTCTGTCATCCTTAGGAAGACAAACTTTTGCCCTCTCGCTGGAGCCTTGGGTCACATCTACTTTTATGTTCCTTCTAGGAATGAAGAGAGGGTTCAGGAGTTGTGGGGGGTTCTAATGTGTCAAAGCACATCTTTCTATTTTGTTAGGGAAAATACAGCCTCTCTCAGAGGTGCTCTGAAGACTCCCCTTTATACTTCATTGGGTAGAACCGGGTCACGTGCGTTTCCTTTGGCCGGCCACTGGCAGAGAAGATGGCTTTCAGTTACAATACCATCAACTGGGAATTAGCCTGTGTTTCCTGATCAAGGGATTCCATTCACTAAACAAATGAAAATCTAAATTGTAGCAGGAGAGAAGGCATGGTAGGAGGAGCTGTTGGGTAAGCAACAGTGTCTGGTGTCATCTCTCCAGGCCACTTGGTGGCTCCATCTCCACAGAATGCCGCAGGAAAATGACAGCAGATAGCAAAAGAACAGGTGCTTGGCTATCAAAGAGCTTTGGCACTACCTCCACTTTCCAAGGGCCAGGGTTCCTCTGAGGGCCCCACCGGAGCCCCGTGGTTACAGTGCACCGTAAACCCAGCTAGGTCCCCACATGTGACATGGAGCAAGTCATTCTGCGCTCTGAGCATTGGTTTCTACTGTGAAAGGGGCAGACTAGACAGTCTGTAAGGGCCTTTCCCCTAGTTGGGGATCCTCATCTTAGATGAGCACCCCTTTCCTTCTGCCATCGATAACTCCTCCCAGCATCCCTCCTCAGTCCCCGTGCATCGACTGAGAGCCAGCTCGTGACTTTCGGCTTCCATCTGAGGTTTAGCCAGTTGCAGAAGGCCGTCTTTGGCCACCACCTCTATTTGCCTTCAACATTTTGTATCGAGTCCCCTCTTCTTAATATGTGAACCAGATATTTGGGGGTTACAATTTGCTGAACACAAAATTCTGACCATAATTGTCTTCTGAATGTCTTTACCAGGCACTTGGGAATTCATAAAGATCTTCATTCCAAAGGCCAAGGCCCAGGGGCTCCTTACTCAAATAAGATGTCTCCAAGGGCAGGTTTTATGTCTCCTTCCCTGCTCCCTCTGAATTCAGTTTCTCTGGGGCAGCTCCCTGGGACAGGTGAAGTCATTTCTCCCAAAACCTCTTGATAGCAATAGAGAGGCATTGGCTTCAGACTCCAGGTAGGATATCAACTCACTTAAGAGTCACCCCTGAAATGGATAAAGATAATATAAGAACGTGGGTATATTCTTATTTATAGAAATAAAAGCCAGCTACTGGATTGTCCGGTGAAAAACTACATCTGGCTGTCCCATCCTAGAGCAAGGTCCCTTCTTCCCAGTGGCCTCTTCCCAGACCTACAGCATCTTAAAAGTCTTGTCTCTCGGCCCCCGGGGAGGTTTCACTCTCTTCACATTCAAAATCCTTTCACTCAGATGAATCTCCCCACATCACAGGAGGAACCAGAAGTGTGTCATGTCAGCCTGAAATCTTTGTGACCAGACTTTCGGTTAATTTCCACTGGTGTCTAGGGCCAGAAGAATCCAGGTGCTCAGGAGCCTGAAGGAATTAGGATCTGCCTGTCCAAATGCCACTTCCAACTTGGCACCTCAGGCTGCCCCCTCCTTCCTGACCTGTCCAGAGTAGAGAGAGGTTGGAATTCAACCTCAGAACACCCTGTTGTCAAGACCTTAATCATACTTCATAACAACAAAAAATTAATATGAGCAAGCTAAGAAATTACAACAGTACAAAGAGCTATCTTAATGTGTCTTCCACTTCAGACCCAAGTCCCCCACATTCCCTCCCCAAAGGTAACTGTCAACACTTGCTCACAGAACCTTCTAGAAGTCTTGCATATACACATGATTATGTTTTTAAAAAGCCTCTTTAGAGCAGATAGAAGCCTATAGTATGTGTATTCTGTCTTGTTCCTTCCCTTCCACCCCACATGAAATTGTTTGGAGGTTATTCTATTTCAAGGCATATTAAACTTGACTAGCAATTTTTTTCATTCAATAGTTAATTTTGAATTTGAATTAAGATAAAAATCAAAGAGATGACTCAGTGGTTAACATCACTGGCTGTTTTTCTAGAAAACCTGGACTCAGTTCCCATCGCCCACATGGTGGTTCACAAACAGCTGTTATTCCAGTTCCGAGGGATCCAATATTCTCTTCTGGTCCTCAAGGGCACCAGGCATGTATGTGTTGAGCAGACATACATGTAGGCAAACACTTATATACATGAAATAATGAAAATATTTTTTAAAAAAGATAAAGTCAAATTTCATAGATGGTATGACCTGAAGTGTGTGCAGTCCACTGATTTTGACAAAGGCATCCACCTTGTAAGCCACACTCTAATCCTGCCACCCTCCCCTCAAAAGATTTCCCTGTCTCTTCCAGAAATCTATTCTTCCTTCGGTCAGGCAGGTCCTGGTTTGTATGCATGGCTTGGTTTTACCCACTGAACTTCACAGAAATGGCATCACATAGTTCATACTCTTGGATCTGATTCATTTTGCTTAACAAAATGCTTTTGAAATTTACTTCTGTTGCTGTGTATATCTGTTCATTTATTTTTCTGTTTTTTATAGTAATTCATCATATGAACTCACTATAATTCATCCATTCTGTTGGTGGACATTTGAGTGTTTCCAGTTTGGGGCTATTATGAATAAAGCTATTCTAGAAGTCTCTGGATGCTTCATTTTTCTGGACATATGTATTGGCAGAAGTTTCTGTCCCACCCAGTCCCACAGCCATTTAGTTCCCAAATAAATACACAGAGGCTTATATTAATTATAAACTCTTTGGCATACTGCTCAGACTTATTACTAACTAGCTTTTATGACTTAAATTCACTCATAATTCTTGCCTATGTTTAGCCATGTGGCTTGGTACCTTTTCTCAGTAAGGCATTCTCATCTTGCTTCCTTTGCACCTGGCTTGTGACTGCATCTCCACCTTTCCTCTTCCCAGAATTCTCTTAGTCTGTTCGTCCCACCTATACTGCCTATGCTTTCTGCCTGGCTACTGGCCAATCAGCATTTTATTAAACCAGTATGAGTGACAAATCTNCATGTGGCTTGGTACCTTTTCTCAGTAAGGCATTCTCATCTTGCTTCCTTTGCACCTGGCTTGTGACTGCATCTCCACCTTTCCTCTTCCCAGAATTCTCTTAGTCTGTTCGTCCCACCTATACTGCCTATGCTTTCTGCCTGGCTACTGGCCAATCAGCATTTTATTAAACCAGTATGAGTGACAAATCTTTACAGTGTACAAGAACGTTATCCCGCAGCACATATGCTTTCATTGCTTTTGGAAGGTCTGAGAGTGAGTCTCCATCTTCTAAACACCTGCTCATGTTCCACAGCATAAACAAGTCCCTAGCTGGTGGACACTTAGGTTACTTCCAGTATATGGCTGGTGCTACCCAAGAGAAATCCATGCAGAAGTCTTTGTGCACAAAAGTAAAGAAGACTATGTTCCTAGAATGACATGCTTGCTCAAAGGATGAGTATTTGGTTCTGGGGTACCAACATGAAGCAATTTGCTTTTTAAGAGGCTCTGCTTGTATGTTTTAAGAGCTGTGCCTGAGCCTGACCTCACATATGCCTGGGCAACTCTGCGGAATCATATTCAGCCTTGGTACTTTTTACTTTTTTTTTAAATGCACTTTCATGACATTCATTCATTTGTTTATTCAGTAATTCATTCATTCTTGTGATGTTAAGGCCTGGTGAATGTTAAGCTCTACCACTTAGATGAATATTTCTTTAAGTTGTGAGTAATGTTGGACATTTTTTCAATGATAGCCTTTGCTGGAGAGGATGTGGAATAAGGGGAACACTCATCCATTG
>LOJH01007839.1:6833-19423 GCA_001685095.1 Ellobius talpinus
AGAGAGAGAGGAGGTCCCCTCCCCCTTAGGGTTGGGATCAACTTTAAGTCATTAGCAGGACAGTGAAGAAGGACAAAAAGTATTGTGCGAACATGACTGCCTCCTGTCATTTATCTTCATAGTAACAGTTATTTAAGAGAAACTCTCAAACTGGCAATGTGCCATGGTGTGTGTCTCAAGAAAAAAAATGCTGGAGTAAAGCCTAGAAGGTGGACATTTGACTGGCAGAAAAGGAGTGGGGAGAGGCATGGTGAACAGAGTGGGTGGTGCCACATGAGTGGGCCCACTGGGCTGGCAGGGAAAGCCCAGGGCAGGGAAGGAACGGCTGAAGGGCAGTGCAGGGCTGTGCAGGCTGTGCGAGGTGGAGCCAGAGAAAGGAAGGCTGTGCTCCACTGTGTCTTCCTCCTAGTGACAACAGCCAGGCTACTGAAGATATCAAGGGTGGTCAGTGCTTTGCTATGCTTTATAGTAGCGGATTGGAGGAGGCCTGAAGAAGACAAAGAAGACGGGGCACCAAGAAAGAGGACGGCATGGCGTGTCTATGACCATTCAGTGCAATGGCTGCTATCTCTTGACCACATGATCTGACATGCATTGGTCCCTCTGCCTAGAACTCCCACTAACTTCTAAACGGTTATCAAGTCATTCATTTGGCTTAAGAGATCTTAAACACGTATTCTGGGGGAAGGCCATTTTACCCTGAAGCTCAGTGTAACTGATGGTCTGGCAGAAGATGGACAAATGCTGCCTCTGAAGAACAAGGAAGTGCGAATTTTAGACTTTGAGTCTCCAGCGTAACACCGCTGCTCCAGAGCAAAGTCGCCCATACACCTCATACAGTCGAGTGAGTTATGTTTCAATAACTTTATTTGTGAAAACCAGCAGTGGGAGCTGAGGGCACATCTCCATGGCAAAGGAATGCCTGGCATTTAGTGTTGATCCCTTATATGAACAATAAGAGAAAAGAACAGAAAGGGGGAGAGGGAGGTGGGAGGGAAGAGAGGGCCGAGGAGGAGAAGAGAAGGGAAGGAAGGAAAGGGAGGGTGGAGAAAGGAAAGGAGGGAAGGGAGTAGGGGGAGAAAACAAGGAGAGTGTCATACAGGACTGGCCCCTGAGCCAAACAGCCACCATTTTCATGTGTGCAGCTGTGCCGGTTTGCAAAGATCATCCTCGCTTGACTTGGTGGTTGGGATACAGTAAGGAGGGTCCTTGGACCTCACCTGAGTATCCACCCAAACCTCCCAATTAGTTCAGTGCATTTTTGCCCTGATTGCAGCTGGCCTTAGGGCCTTAGGGAGGGCCTAAAATATACAGGCTAAGGAAGGGGTTCTATCAATGTACCTGTGGGAAAGCCATCATCCATGTAGGGCTGCTTTGGAGGAATGCCTTGCATGCTCCTATCAGGAACCCCTCCCCCATGCTCTGTAAATAAGCTCAATAAAGCCATTGATTCCCCAGAAGGAACTTTGGTAGAATCAAACTTTGATTTGTTATTGAGTCCTTAGAAGGAGGAGGTAGGCATTGCCTAGGCCCTGCCAGTGAAAAATTTTCAAAACACACAGGGCTTTGTACATGATTTAAATTTTCCTAATAGTCATAGAAATTAAAAGAAATGGGTGAATTTGATTTTTAAATATATTTTATTTAATGCAATATACGTAAATTTTAAATGCGTTGACAAATCATTTAATTATATAATGACTATTTTGAGGCTGTGGTAAAGCACTGGCCAAAAGCAGCTTGGGGAGGAAAGGGTTTCTTTGGCTTACACTTCCATGTCGTGCTCCATCGTGGAGGAGTGAGGGCTTGAACTCAAGGAGCTGAGGCAGGAGCCATGGAGGAAAGCTGTTTACTGGCCCGCTTTCTTCTATACCTCAGGCCCACGTGCCCTGGGCTGGCACCGCCCACAGTGGATTCGGCCCTCCCACATCAATCATTCATTTTAAAAATGTCCCCCGAGACATACGCACAAGCCAATCTGATTGATCCAGCTCTTCAGTTGAGGTTTTCCTCTTCCTAGATAACTCTGATTTGTGTCATATTTACAAAATACAAAAACAAACAACAAAAAATACTGACCAACGCATATAACAAATTTCAAGTAGTCGCTAATAATTTGCTTTACAATGCATTGTACTAAGTCTTTAAAATCCGGTGTGTTTCACACTCAGAAGGCATCTCAATAGCCATAGTTCCAGGACTCAGTAGCCTCCTGTAGCTGGTCGCCACCAAGCTGGACAGCACAGGCTCTGAGGGGCTTGCTGGAGAGAGGACAAGGAGAGAGAGAAGAGAGAAAACCGGTAGCATTTTGGCTGGGGACAGGAAACAAGCATCCAAATCCAACATGGATGCTACCTTGCTGGATGATTTTGAGTCTGGTTATTAACAAATTTGGATCACTTCAACCCAAAGTATGAAATGAAGAATTGGCCTTAGCCCCTTGGTTGCTTCCAGGCCTACAGTGAGGAGATTCCAGAGTAGGGGTTTGCAGACTAGGACCATCACGGATTCCAGAGTAGGGGTTTGCAGACTAGGACCATCACGGATTCCAGAGTAGGGGTTTGCAGACTAGGACCATCACGTTGGGCATTTTTTTCAAAACTTTTCCTTGGGTAAAATAATCTTCTTGGGGAGATCAGGGTGGCATTTTCCCAGAGTCTAACTCACCGAGGACCTTGGAGGATGCATGTCTGCTCCTGAGGGACTGGGGGAGGGAGTGACATACAGAATGGAAAAGAGGCAGAATTCTCCTTCCCGGCTGCCAGGGGGAAGAAGGCTTAGACATACACATGTATTTGCATGTGCATATGCATGCATGCCCAGGCATACACAAGCATACATTCATTCACTTGCACACATATACACACAGGCACGTATATACCACGCTCTCACACACGAACAAAGGTGACAGCTGCGATCCACAGCCCACCCGGGAGCAGTACGTGGGAACAGAAATAGACTCCACCTGAGTCAGAGGATGAGTCAGAATGTTCTGGAGAGCTTCAGAAGGGAAGAGCAGGAGGGGCTGATGGTAAGGAAGGGAGCCAGGCCCCCAGGGGAGAGGGAGGGAGGGAGGGAGAGCAGGCAGGTTCCTGTGCAAGGAATAAGGGACGACTATCTTGAGAGGAAAAGGCCCAGCTGCCCCACCAACAATTCCCCAAAGGCAGCCGCACTGGGGTATGCAAAGCAGAAGGGAATCAAGAAAGGGGCGCAAAGCGGGAAGCAAGCAGGTGAGAATTAAGCCAGGGTGTATGGAACTACCACCATGAATGCACAAGGTGCCCTTGGCTGGCTGCCCTGCAAGACACTCAGCCTTGTCGTTCTCACTGCGGGAGCTGAGCCTGCCAGACACTGGGCTGTGTTGATAACTCATGCTTAACTGGAAACACTGAGGGAGAGGCCATGCTAAGTATCCTATTTGACCAGGATGGGACAGGTGAAAGCAGTTCCCATGACAGGGGCCTTCAGTGTGTAAATCTGTGTAGACACGTGATCAGTGATGGGAAACAGCTATAAAACTGTGTAAGACACTCAGCGCTCAGGAAAACTCACAAGACCACCAGACTTAGGTGTCTGACTTCAACAAAACAAGATGATAAGACAGAAGGAGATAGGCCAGGGAGGGGCCAGTCTAGGAAAATGAGCACCCAGAGTCTGGGCCAGGTCACCAAGGCAGGGCGGCAACCGAACATCTCAACAGACAGAGTAAGGCCTCTAGAGAGGTCCCCACAGAGATTCTGGGCATGATTTACCTCCTGACTGGCACACAGGCCTCAGAGAAGAAGCTAGGCTCTCCACAGTCGATACAGATTCCAGCACACAGGGCATGGAATCCCTGAAGTAGATCCAAAGGCATCATCATCATCATCTCTTTTTCTCTCTCTGTATCTGTGTGTGTAAGAGTGACAGAGACAGAGGAGCAACCCCATTGAGCCTTTCCTTTATCTCCAGCTTCCCATTCATTGTTTTTGATTTACCATCTTACTATGAGTTCCTTCAAGATCCTGAGATAGGACTTGGGTGGAAGCAGCTGCTTTGGGAGGTGACCCCAGGAAGCATGAGTGAAGGAGCAGGAGACAACAGGAAGACAGAATAACTGACCTACGAAAGCATTACCAAGGTCATGACTATAAGCAAAGTTGGTCTGAGCACACCAGGACTTCCTTCTAGGAAGGGTAGAGAGGCTGAAGAACAGAAGGCTGGAACTTTCCACCAGTTCATGGTCTCATAGCTGAAGGTTTCCCTGGGAATGAATTCCCTGCTTCCCATCTCCCATGAAGTTCTAGAGAAAGTTATGGGCACAATGAGAGCCAAGGTGGAACGCACATCTGTGGGAGTCAGGTACTGTGGCCCTTCTACAGATGGGCACCACTACTTGCTGCAGCGGGAACTAAGTCCTAGAGGGACCCACGGCGTCCTCTGTAGCTTTCAGCTCTAACTCAGTCATGTGCACATTCCTTCACACACCCCAAATGTCACTGTATGAGCTGCCATCTATCTATCTGCTTTCCCAGCAGAAGTGCATCCCTTCACCCATGATGCCAGAGCCCCAGGTACCCACAAGCACCCATATTGTTTCCTTTTCCATTGGGACAGAGGTTTGGCTCTTGTTCATCTTCTCTACCGGAAACTCCGTAGCCATGGATACATGATACCTCCTTCTCATCATAGCCTTGGCAAACATATCCCCCAGCACAACTCAGAGGCTCTCCATGACTCACCTACCTGAAGGCAAATCCTCTTGGTCCTCTCTCATAGCACAGGAAATGTGAATAGCTGGTTCTCAGAGGAAAAGAAAAGCCCCAATCTTTTGTGTTTGTCAGTTCTCACAGAATAATGCTCTCATCGTGGTCAATGCCAAGCTCACCATATGAAGCCATGGAGTGTAGCATTAGAGAAAGAAGCATGGCCACCCACTATCCATAGTACAGAACCTCAAATGCAAAGGTAGTTGCAAAAATAACAATGACATGTTTCATTTTAATTTTGATTTTAATAGAATACATTTACTGATAAATCTATACTACTTAGTTTTTTTCCTAATATCTATACTGGATAACAGCCTCACAAAACCCCTCTAATAATGAACCAACATGAGTCAGCTCTGATTTCCTATCACTGGGCTCTTTCCCTCTGTTCACCTTTTTAAATATGTAATTATTTTTCCTCATTGCTTTCTTTATGCCGGCCTCTCTAGTGTGGGCACAGTGGTGGTGGAAGCTATGACTGATTTATTTATAGCTATATCATTAGAGCCCAGTGCAGTGCCTATCCCACAGTAGGAATTCACTGAATATTTGTTAGATGAATGTACCTACCCATAAAAGAAAAGTAGATGTGAATAGGTGAGTGAGGTCAATGGGTGTCATTGGGGTTGGGCATCTGCTAAGAACCAAAGAGGAAACACTTACCTTGATCGACCCACCTTAAATCCCAAGAGGCTTGTTTGGGTGCTACCCACAGGGTGTGGGGAGGAGTTGCCAGGAATGAGACAGGCTGGGAGGTTTCAGGTCAGTCAAGCCTGGCAGTGGCAGCCGAGCTGAATCTGAAACAGTTGTGGAAGATTCATAGGGAACCAGAGACAGCACCTGAGAGTCTCCTCGCAGCTCAGGTGACCCACTGGTGGCGGGACTCTCATACACAGCCAAAGGCCACATAACTCTCTGTCACAGCCATCTTTATGGAGGCCTTGATGAAAGGGCCAAGCACGCCACCTGGATGATAGGACTATTAAGTCTTTCTTGTATATCCAGGATCTCAGTCATGAATGACCCCCAGGAAAGCTGTGCCCATCTAGGTAGGGATGGCCAGCACCCAGGAGAACTGGGTTCATCCACTCTTGGGTGTGTATTTCATACTCCAACAACCCTCCCAGCCAGGGACCCTGTTACACTAACACCCGGGAAACATCTCACTTCACCTGCCTGTTTGCAGCACCCAGCACAGAGCCTGGGGGGCAAGGTTGGGGGTGGAGAGGATGCTTGCAGCATGAAGGAGCCATGAGTAATAAACCTTCCCAGAAGAATAAATATGAATCAACCCATCTTTTCCACTCAGACCAGGCCAGGACCTGGCACTCAGCAAGAGCCCAGAGATGCCAGGCCATCTCTGCTCCTAACTGTCACCCAGGACAGTAGCCAAGAACCCAGCCCAAATCAGCCAGACTGGAGACACATTCCAACATTGTCAGTCTCCAGCTTGGGCCTTAATTTTCTCATCTGTAAAATGGGGATAAATCATCACTCCCTCAAAAAGATGCTGGGAAGAATTGATGAAAGGATTAGGGATTTGTACATTTCCTGAAATGGCAAAAGAGCTTGAGACATTCTTTCTTAATGTGTGAGTGCTTATATAGCAATGTCTTCATGCCCCTAATGTTCCAAATAATAAATATCAAAACATATAAATACACTTAATACCCTATTTATATTTAACTCTCATCCTTGCTAAATCTTTTTTTCTTTTTATTTCATTGGTTCAACTTGGTTTTGATTTTTGATACAGAATGGGTCTCTTTCTCACGCTCATATACTTTACAGTGGAGCACTGAGATACATTGCCTCTGATCAACCCAATGCTTCTGTTATATGGCGTTCTTCTCTTCTTTTGCTTATCTCTTGAGTCACACCATCTTCTAGCTTCCTCTATATTTCCAGCTGAAGGTCCAAAGCAAGGACCCGACACTGGATTCTGGGCCCTTATAGTCTCTGTTGATAAGAAATGATGAGAATGGTGGATGCCTTGCTCACCTGCAGGGCTCTGGACTGCGTGTGCTTCCTCATCTCCCCAGGATATGTGGGACCAACTGCACAAGAGCCACTGGAGAGAGTTCTGAGAGATCGAATTCCCAGTGCTGACAAATCCATCCATTCTTCAGTCAACAAATATTTATTGAGCACCTACTGTATGCCTAGGGATGTGTGATGCTCTGGGAACAAGGCGAGAAAGGAGACTTGGTTTCAGCCATTCTGGCCTATTGGTGAATGGAAAACAAACTGAAAAGTAAGCTACCAAGCTCCTATCTGAAAACACTGTAGAGAGTAAAGTGGGCTAAGAAGACAGGGCGGCTGGGCAGTGGTCAGGAGGAGCTTACTTAGAACTGCAGGCAGAGCCGGCCATAACTTGGGAGGTGAGCAGAAGGTCTCTTGTTAAAGGTACGGACCTGGACGGCTGAAGGTCTAGAGGATGGGGAAACACAGTCCCCAAGATCAGCAGAGCAGGCTGGGGTGGATCAGGTGCCACCAGAGAGTCACATGAAGGGGCCTGGGCTTTAAGTGTGATGGGGAAACACTGGAGAATTTTGAGAGGGAAATTATGACCCTCTTAACTTTCTACCATAATTTATTTGCCTGTACACAAGACCCTTTTTACATAATTTGCAGGGCATGGTGCAAAATGGAAATGACGATATTAAAAGTTTCAAAATGGCCTGGGGTTTTTCCAAGCATGGGGTCCTGCCCATGAAGCCAGGCCTGCTCATACAAATTGGCACTGACCTTAACAAAGCTTTCTCGAATTTGACAAGCATGTATTGGAGGCCTAAAAGAAGCTTGGCACTGTGCCAGTGAAAAAATGAGGGACCTAGCTACAAAGGCCAGACTGACCTTAATTTTCCTTTTGATTCTCTAAACACACAGAAGGCCAGAGGACTGGGCACCCTCACATATTTCCAGGTGACCAGACCGCGAGGGTTCAGACCTTCCACTGAGTAGCTTAACTCTGTTCCTTTGTAATAATGGGACTGGTTATTGCAGGTTCCCCATGCTGTTGACACACACATGCATGTGTTATTGCACTAAACCTCCTGTTAGGACTGGAATCTGAAATGGCCCTGAAGGCTAGTGGCTTGAACGCTTGCTTCCAGAGCTAATGGCACTGTCCGGGGAGGATGTGGAGTCTTTCTGTGATGTGGCTGAGCTTGCGGAAGTAGTGTACAAGGAGGGGCCTTTGAAGGTTCCAGCCTGGCCCCTGGTTCTAGCACCCTACCTACATCTGCCAGACTGTGAATCACTGCCACACCCTCCCGTCACTATGACTCTGCCACGCCTTCTGCGATAGTGAATCTTCACTAGCCGTGTGATGGGATTTGGAAGCACCCTAGAACTCTCTGGACGTGTCTGAGAGATTATCTAGATTAGGTTAAGAAAAGTGGGAAGACCCACCTTACATATGAGCAGTGTTCTACAGGATTGGGGTCCTGGAATGAATAAGTCTTCATCCCTCCCTGCTTCATGGCTCCAGATGTTATTGGACCAGGAACCTCTAGGTCCTGCCTCCATTGATGGACTGCACCCTGGAACTAACCTCAAGCTGTTTGCCAGGTATTTCTGTTGCAGCAAGGACATCAATAAACAACACACTTCCCTACCATGATGGGCCCATTGACAACACAAGTCCCCCAATAAATCTTTGCTCACACAATGTGTTTCTGTTATATAGTCTGTTGCAATACAGAAAAAAATAAGTAATCAATACTCCTCCCCACCCCTAGCCTTCAATAAGAACTGGGCAAGGAAAACACAAGATAAGAAGTCAAGATCTGAGAAGAATGCTAGTTCTTCCGCACTCATTCTGTTCGCTGGTCATAGGTGGAGCTAAGACTCGAACCTGCAGCCCTCCTCTCCAGCTGCACAGTCCTGCCTCAAGCACACTGAACATTCGCCTGACTGTTCCAATGGTGTGGGTCTTAATCCCAGCAATTCAGGAGGCTGAGCAAGGAATATTGCAAGCCTGCCTGTACTACACAGTGAGCCAAGGCTAGCCTGTGAGCCAAGGCTACCCTGAGTAGCTTAGTGAAACCTTGTCTCGGAATAAAAAAGGAAAAGAGCAGAGACTGTAGCTCAATGGCAGAGCACATGCCTAGCACTCCCTACTGTTGAAAAACAAAGACTGAGCCGCAACCTTTAATAACCTCAAGGAGTCCGACCCATGGAGTTCTTGATGTACTCCATGCCTTACACTTAACTCTCCACATAGGTTTGCTTAACCTTTTCTGCCCTTTATCCCCCACTTTCCTGGTGGGAACCAAGACTCAAGGGTTAAGTAACTTATCCAGTGCTTCCCACCCTTGAAGCAGTGAAGCTGATGGTCGAACTCATGCAGATGAATCCAGTGTCTCAGCCCTTGCCTCTAATCCCCCAGTTGCTCCCCCTCCACTAAGGCCACGCAAAATTCTTGCTGCTTCTGTCCATTGGTCATACTCGCATTAGAAAGGTCAGAGCTAAGAAGTCCAAGGAGTCTTGCCCAGGGAGACAGTCTGAGGCTTTGACCCAGTGTCAACATCAGAGCCGAAAATTGCTTCATGCCTGGCCCAAGAGGAACAGGAAAGTCTGACTTCTCCCCTAACCATGGGAAAGCAGTCTTTTCTTTAAAAAAAAAAAGCAAGAACAGAACATGAGTGTGGCATGTCAAGGCCCTTTCCCGTTGCCTGGGTCTTTGGACTAATAGACACGGTTATCTCGAAAGAGGAAGAATCCTGCCCTCTTGGTTTCTAGCCAGGGATCTGAGAGACTTCCTTAAAGAAAGCACCAAGTGCAAGAGTCTGGGTCCAGGCCTGACCCAGGAAGAGCAGGCCCCTCTCTCTAGTACAACATTGCAGGCACCATCGAGAGAGGCTCAGCTTCACCCTGGGTCTGCCAAAAGAGAGGCAAGCTGGAGGCACCACGGCAAAACCAAGCAGGGAAGGGACACACAGCTCAGGCCTGGTGGCCTCTGCTAGTCTGTGTCTTCTTACTGTGGCCTAGGGCAACGCTTGTGTCTGTGAGACTTCAGCAAGACCCGCACATCAGAGCCTTGCTACCCATGTTGTCACTGTTCATCCTGTTATCCTGAACGAACTGAAATATCCTCCATTAGGGAGCGTGTGAAGATAGGGAGATTGGTTTCTAGGTCCCATGGAGTTACAGAGGCTTTGCTATGGAAAACAATGGATATAGGGCTCACCGGTGTTGTATTGGCAGATCATACAGTCCCCAGTTGATTTCTGAGCCTCAGGTCCAAGTTTCCTTGGGAAAAACCTGTGCACCCTTGGCTGCAGGACCCCCTATTCTCAGATTCTTAAAATCAGTTCTTCCTCTTCCCAGGTTTGTCTCTTTTGATATCTGGGATCTCCAAGAGTACCTGCTTCTTTCTCTTTCCCAGAAGTCTTCAGAATGCTTAGATCCCAACCCTCAGAACCCTACAGAAAGCTCTTCCATTTAGAAGGGCAAAGAAAATGTCTGTAGGCAACTCTTTTAATTCCATGCCAAGATTATCTCTTTAAAGGGGTTCTCTTGTTGTCCCTCCTTGACTGTAACCATATAAAAACAGATTAAACCAGACTTGGTGGCTTAGCAAGAACCTGTCTCAAAATCAAATGAACTAATGAAATGAGAGTTGTGGAGGGGTAGAGCATTTGTCTAGTGTGAATGACTCCCCAGGTTCAAACCTCAGTACTACAGACAAACAAGTAAACAAGAACCCCTAAAATTAGAAAGTTGCTAGAATATACCTTAAATGTAAGTCCCCCTTAATATTTTCCTTTTACTGGGAATTCTGTATGTCTTTTTATTTTTGTATACTCCATTAACATTTTCTTCAAATACATATTTAAAAACAGAAGTACTTGAGCAACCGCCTCCCTTCTGCTATGCATCTTTCAAGCTTACCTAATGAGATACTTCTTATCACTTACAGATCTCCTTATCAGAAAGTGATGAGTAGGTGCCATAGCCAGAAGGGATGTGGGGTAAGCCTGCTGACACTCTGTCCAGGCTGGGAGTCTTTCCCATCAGGTGGCCTTGGATATGTTACCCAAGCCCTCTGAGATTCACTTTCCTCATCTTTGAGAACGGGAATGGTACCTCCTTTACTGGGCGGCCAGGAAGATTGAATGAGATAACAGAAGTAAAACATTTGAATTGCCTAATAAACAAATTCAGCAAAGTTGCAGCATACAAAATCAACAAGCAAAGGGTTGCCACATTTCCATATACTAATAATGAATGATCTAAAAAGTAGCTATGAAAGTGATTCCACTTAAACAGAACAAAGTGTTTAGGAAGAAGAAGCCAAAGAAGAAAGATGCATTATAATACCAAAGACCACAAAACACTGAAGAAACACCCTAAAGGAGACAGAAATGAGCAGAAGATCTAATATGATTAAATATAAGTAGCTCCCATAGTCACCTGCAGATCCAATTTGCCCCTACCAAAACTCCCAATGACATTTTTGCACAGACAGAAAAAGCCATCGTGGGCCAGTGAGATGGCTCAAAAGGTGTAGGTGTTTGCCTTGAAAACCCGACAACGTAAGTTCTATCGCAGGATCCCACAGTGGAACCAACTACTAAAAGTTGTCCTCTGGCTTCCACATACTACCTTGGGGCATGCGTGGTCTCCTCCCTCACAGCATACACAATCATCATCATCATCATCATCATCATCATCATCATTCTATAATTTGTATGGAAGTAACACTGAATAGTGAAAAACATCATTAAAAACAAAGTTTGAGCCAGGCAGTGGTGGCGTACGCCTTTAATCCCAGTACTCAGAAGGCAGAGGCAAATGGATCTCTGTGAGTTCGATGCCAGGCTGGTCTACAGAGCTAGTTCCAGGACAGGCTCCAAAGCTTCAGAGAAACCCTGTCTCGAAAAACCAAAAAATAAAAAAATGTTGGTGCCTAACATTTCCAGATTTCTGACATTGGCATAAAGGCGGATATATAAACCAATGGAGTGAAATAGCACCAAAATCAACTCTTCCACATGTGATCAAATTATCTTTGACAAAAATGGCAAAGGCACACAAGAAAGGGCAAGCCCTTCTTCCACTCTGGCACTGAGAAAACTGAATACACACTTGGGAAAAAGTAAATCTGGGCCTGTGCCATACAACATACATAAAAATCAACCCAAAAATGCTGAAGACATGTGCACATAAGAGCCGAGACTTTTAAAAAGAAAACAGGTGGAAGAAGCTTCCTAACGTTGGGCTTGGCAGTGATTTCTTAGATATGACACAAAAAGCATTTGAAAAATAAGGAAAAAGAAATAAATGGGATCCCATAGTCAAAATTTAAAAGGGAATCAAAGGGCACAGAATTTAAGGTGACAGTTGTGATCACATTTGATCATTTCATGGATACATCATTTGAAGCAACACACTAGACCCATAAATGTACATAATTGTACATAAATATTTACAAGTATTTGTCACTCAAAAACTAAAATACCTTCTTTAAACTAAAATAACTTTTTTAAAGTTTATGTTAATATAATGCCATATATAGTAGACAAAAAGATTATTAACAAAAATAAAAGACAACCTACAGAGTGGCAAAAAAATAGTTAAAAATCACATTTGGGAGTTCAGACTGAGGGGCCACTGGCAGTGGCACCAGGATTTATTCCTACTGCATGTACTGGCTTTTTGGGATCCTATTCTCTTTGGATGGATGCCTCGCTCAGCCTGGATATAGTGGGACCTTCCACAAAACAATGTACCTTACCCTTTCTGAAGATTGGATAGGGGTGGGGTGGGGCGGGAGGGTGTGTGGAGGGAATGGAAGGAGGGGAGGGAGTGGGAACTTGGATTGGTATTTTTTAA
>LOJH01007839.1:22321-33424 GCA_001685095.1 Ellobius talpinus
ATCCAGATCCAGGGGATCTGACACCTTCACACCAATGCACATAAAATGAAGATAGATAAAGCAATTAGCTTTCTTAACAGGTGGGATCTAGACAACCGGTTTCACAGGATAAAGAGTCACTGTGAAGACCCTGCAACCCTACCTAGATGGCCTAACACCATTGTCGTAGCACTACAGTACCCCTGGGTGCTAAAGAAGACTCTACAAGTTGTACCACCCACACTGTACTTCAGCCCAGTGCTGCTCAGAAACTCACTGGGTATCGTTAGCCTGGTGATAATGCATGAGTTCAGTATGCAGGAACCCTGTTGGGAGAACACCCGAGCCCTACTCAGAAATTGCCTTATAGACTATCCCAAGTGCGGGGGGCCAAGTGAGCACACCCACCCTCGTCCACGCCCTTCCTGAGCCATGGATCCACACTGATGGAACCAGAAGCTTCCCAGGCACCCAGAAATGACACAAAACGGTTTCTCTTTTCAAACACTGAAATGCTCCCGAGATTGAATGTACAGAATGCTGGTGTAGCTATAATCTCGGCAAACATCTGCCACCTTTGTGTGGCAAGCACGGTCTCTTCAGAATGCCGCCTTTGATTTCAGGGAAAGACAAATCAGTCCACACGTTTTGTCATGAATGCTTCTCATCACAGGAGGGAATTTTCAGCAGCTTGGAATTCTGAATGTATGAAAAATGGATAAAAAAAGAGTTCTCAACAAAGGCTCAAGAAGGTTCCTGAAGGAGATTATTAAGTCAGTCCTCTGTTCCTGTCCCTTTCCCCTCCCATGGCTCATCTCTGTCTGGATACTTTGAGGCTGGCCTCTGGAGCTGAGTGCTGCCCCTACAGATACTAGCAAATCCAAGGTCCACTCTATGCAGAGGGATGTGGTGAGCCCTGCCACTCTTCTACCCTGGTGTGTAAACTCATTTTGTCAGTTGTCGGGATAGAGAGGTGTGCTCTGCCTTGCTCAGGAGGGCACTTCGAGGCAACCCTCCCCTCACAGCACAGCAGTGTACACACCTCAGCCACTCCAGCAGCTTCAGGAATAGAGGAACAGCCTCAGTGTGAGCACCATGCTGACCCGAGTTCAGCATCTTCCTTTTGTGCCTTCTAGCTGGGGACCCAGGCTGGGACAGCAAAGCTGCTGCACCTTGGGTTTACTGTTTAAAAGCCAGGCCTTCTAAAGCCTCCCTCGCTTTCTGATGCCAGCCTGTGAGTGTGGGTACAAATGGCAAAGTACGGAAGTTGCAGGGTAGCCATGTTTCCCAGGGTGTGGGACTTTTAAGAGAGTTTGGGGTCAAACAGGAGTGCTAATTACCTTGTTTACAACCCCAGCATAAGTCCATCTGACAGGAATAAAAACCAAGGGACTAAGGTCATCAAAGAGGTGAGATGCATATTCCAGAAAAAATGCATACTGACAAATTCATAAAACAAAGTAGTCTGAGAATTTCAGAAGACTATTAATCATGGTACTTTTTTATTAAAGGTTTTGTGTGTGTTATGTGGGGGGGGTGTGTGTACATACAAAAGTGAGAAGAAAGAATTAGATCCCCTGAAGCTGGAGTTGCAAGTCGTTGTGTAGTTCTGGGAGCCAAACTCCTGTCTTCTGCAAGAACCACAAGCATTCTTAACACCGAGCCATCCCTAACCCCCTCAAGGCATTTGTTACATTAGTTCAGCCCTCTGTCAGCACCCCAGTGTCCAGTCGAGTGCTTTTGTAATAGGACAAGGACAGCACACACTTCTGAGTCAACGTCAGCTTTGCATCTATTTCAGAAGTCCCCGTGTCACGTTGCTCTTGCTCTCTAACAGGCTGCCCATGAGTTTAGTGGATTAGAACAATGCCATTTGTGCAGCTCAGAATGCTGTGGGCCAGACTCAGCTGATGGTCCTCAGCTGTGCTCCTTGGGAATGGTAGCTCGCCAGCCATTCAGTCATCTGGGACTCAGCTGTCTAAGGATAGCCTTGGCTTATAAGGTGTGTTTCAGCTCGGTGTCACCTCTGAAGCCAGCAGGATATCTTCTGCACCTGACAAGGTTCCAGAAGAGTCTCCGCCCACCATGATATAGAGGCCTAGACTTGGCACAAGTCCAGCATCATCTCCACCACAGTCTGTTGGCCATGAAGTTAGCCACACACCAGTCCATATTCAAGGAGTGTGGAGCCCTAGACTTTTGATGCCAGGAACTTCAGGTATGTTTTAAGAACTAAGGATACAGAAAGAGGTCAGAAAATGTGCAAAATTGTGCTCTTTACCATTTCTTCTCATTTTACTTTATAAAACATACAATTAAAGTATTTAGTAGCTGCAATAATCTACATTGCCACTCTCCAATCACTTAAATTCAAAAATCTGGAAATATTCCCAGCCTCCCTTGGCCTCTTGATGTATCCTTCCAACCACTCAACAGAACCTTCAACCTCTAGTCTAAATAACCATTATGTTGTTCTCCTTCCCTATAACCCCACTTCTGGGCCTAAATCTGGGGACCGATCATTGCTTCCTGGAATCATTATGGCAGCCTCCCAATCTACCTCCTACCTGTAGCTAGGAAGCACAGATTTGACCACGCCCTTCCTTGCACTCTAGCCTTACTTAGTCCTCTACTACTGTTAAATCCTACCTATCATAGCCCTTCCATGGTCACCTCTCAGTATCCCCTGCTACATCGTTATTTAGTACTCTAAATATGCTTTAATTACTCTGTGTCTCCTTTAAAAAGTGTGATACCTTCCCATGGTTTTGAGAAATCAGTGAAACTTTCAGGACTGTGTCCTAAAACTTAGCTGCTGTTAAGAAACAGTCAGACTCAACTAAATGTCCAGAGGATATTCCATTTGTCTATCTGTCTATCTATTCTCTTGGGTTTCCCAGAGGATAACACAAATCACTCATCAACCGATGACTTCATTGGAAAAAAATAGTAAAAGATAAGAGAAATAAAATGTATAGATCGTCTAAAGGAAAGAGATTGTCTAGTCATCATCTTAGAATTGTAAAATAGTGAAAGTGGCAGCTAGGATGAAAATAGCAAAATTAGAGTCACTCTGGGCATAGGGTATTTGTCATCCACTGAAACCCATAGGGAAAAACAGACAGCCAATGATGACCACATCAGGGTGGCCCTCAGATCTCCTTCCATGAGCACCGGCATCCTCCTCACTGCACCTACCATTCCTCCTCCACTTCTGACAATTTGCTTTCCACCCAACAATGAAAGCAGTCTCCCTAGGGACGACATCAGGGCAGACCATTCACTTCCATTTGTGGAACAAAATCTTCCACAATCTAGAAAGTCCTACTCGGTCAGCCCATGTGTCTTCCACAGCCTATCACCCCTACCATTCTTACCTTCACTTTCTGAGCCATCATCTTAGTCTTTTCTCTATCCCTCAAAATACACCCTCAAGAATACATGCAACTGGTTCTACAGCAGGCCCCGGTATCCATTGTATCTCTGCATGGTTGGCATATCTATCAAGTCCCCCTCAAATGTCATGTCTCAAAGAGGCCTTCCCTAGTATCACCAAGAACTACTGTGTTCTCAAGTTCATTTCATTGTTTGTCCAAATAAAATCTTCATGAAAGCTGAGACTTCATCTCTCTTAATCTCTGGGTGTCTTCAGCACCCAAAACCATATCATCAATAGAATTTGGTCAAATAAGTCAATAAATAAGTGAGTAGCATTAAGAATTATTAAAGAAATCTATGAAATGTTTATTTACTCTGATTTCAAGTGAGCATCTCATTAAATCTCCTCAAAAGTGATGATAAATAGAACCATGGTCACCTCTTACTGACAAGGCACATTTTCCACTCAAAAAACTTAGTGTGGAAGAAAGGGAAAGTGATGTTTAACTATGGCTTATTGAAACTCGAAAACAAATAAATTAATTAAACAAGAAAACACCAAATGAGTCCAGAATTGATTTTCAGAGCCTTAAGAACAGGAGGAGTACATACATATCTAACTTTCCACCAATTTCTACAGTGGGCATCCCACAAGCTTGGTAGGTAATGTGGCCCAAGGCCATGACCATCGTCTGCCTCCTCTACCAATTCATCTTCAGCCTCTGTCAACATCCTTGGTGTTTGTTAGGGAGCCACCCACTTTCCAGAAGTTTCCATTAACAATGGTTCTTACCTCGATCTCCACACCCTTCTGAGGCTTTCCCTGAGTCATGTCTTCATCTCCACTGTCTCATTGGTTCGAAACCATCAGTAGAACTTCCTAGCTCTCCATGTCCCATCACTGGTCTGTACCACTCTTACTCAAGCATAACTCTTTCTCTCCATAGCAACCAGGATGATACTTTCAAAGTAAACTGTATATGTATCACAGCTTATCCAGACTCTTTCTTTCACCCTTTCTTAGGGCAGACGCCAGATCCTTATAAGAGCCTACAAGGTCCTATACAGACTACCACTTCCTGTCTATTCATCCCCTATAGCATCCAGTGGGCCCCCATCATCTATGTTCATAGCCTTCTTTGAGTCCTAATTCTCTACCAAGTATTTATACCTGCTGGTTCCTGTCTGGAACATTCTCTCACTGAAAGCCACTATCCACCTTCTGTTCATTCTTTAGAGCCCTACACCAGTTTCACTTCTGCCAGAATGTGCGCCCTGATACAACCAGTCTAGATAAAGTTCTCCAAAAACTTTCTAGTTCCAAATATTTGTATCAATTTACAATTGTGAACTCACTGATGTGACTATATGACTACCTTTTCCAAACTACTACCTCCAAAAGGCAGAGACATGTCTCCTTTTGTGCAATCTTGCATGACCAGGACCTGGTGCAGAATAGCTCAAAGCACTGAATGGAGAGATGAGTCAACAAATCAATGAATCAATAGATGAGAATCAGCTCATATATGGGGGTTGGCTGAAGTCCCTTATTTAGCAATCTTCAAGACAGATGAAAGAACTGGATGAGCTAGGAATGAAAAGTGGAAGGAACAGTTGTTGAAAGATTAAGAACCCTATGCTGAGACGTGTCTCCCTGTAACTTGCAAGGATCTATTACCATTTACTTATTTCTGTACTAAGGAAGTATATAAACGACTCCTATCCCTTTCTAAACCAATGGCACAACACATTCACCTTCTCTTTGGGAATCTTAGTGCTCCAGATGCCTCAGAAATGGGAAGAGAGTGGAAGTCAAGGAAAGGGAAGAGGTTGTGTTTGCTGTGTTCACTTCTCCAATAAAGAAAACAAAAGCATGTATAGGTGGAGAAAGAGAGAGAGAGAGAGAGAGAGAGAGAGCAGGAAGATAGATACAGAGACAGAGGGGAAAACAGACAGAGAGGGGGAACAGAGAGGGGGACAGATTAGGGAGAGAGAGAGAGAGAGCAAAAAGAGGAAGACAGAGAGAGAAGAAAGACAGACAGACAGGAGGAGAGATGAGAGAGAGAGAGAGAGTTTACAAAAGAAATAAACCCATTCAGACACATAGATCAGATGGTCCTGGATGGCATCCCCACCAGTGACATAGTTAACTTTGTCTCATATGCTGGTGTAGTGGGAATGCATCTTGGTGCTGGGAACACCATGTTTGATTCTCAGGATCCAGAGCCTGGTTACTGTGTGGTGTATGTATGCTGAACCTCCGAGTGGGCACTCATACTATGTTGCAGTCCAAGCTGAGAGGGAAGTACGGGGCCAAGGCCATCCAGAGAAGGCACCTGACTTGGCCTGGAAGTCAGCAGAGACTTGCCAGAGGAACCGAAAGCCAAACTGCTTCACAATGACTCCTCTACACCTCAAGTTCCTCATACTTAACTGGAGACCATGAGTCCCACCTCCCAGAGTAACCTAGCAGACACTTAGGGAGCACTCCCTTTGTGCCAGCTGCTGGACGAAGCATCGGAATGTTGTCTCATTAAATCTATAGCATAATCACAAACCTAGAAGGTATATACACATATCCCCAGGTTACAAATGAGTAAACTGGCATTTAAGGAAGTCAGGACACATGTCCAGTTACTGGGGAGCTGTCTTTCTGACACCATGCTGGGAGCAGGGTATCCTGACACCTCCACACTTTGACCATCAATGGATTTCAGAATAAATAAGCCATCAATGGATTTCAGTTCCCTTTCTGCCCTCACCCCTTCCTCTCCTTTCCTCCATAAAGGAGTAAAGCCAGCAAAGACTCCAGAGTCCTGTGAGTTTCACTGATTTTTCTGGATTTCATGGAGCTAATTTTCCTGAATAAATCTAGTCTATGAAGAGGCCTGGACAAGGAAACCAGGCTGTGAATAACTTTCCCGCCTCAAGAACAATAAGCTGAATCTCCAAGACCATCTGTAGCCTTGACCCCTACCAAGGGAGATACCATGGAAGGAGTTGCAGTTCTGCTGTCCCTGGGACTGGAGGTCACTGAGTTTCAAGGTCAGCTGTCAACACATCCTATGATGTTGTCCAATAATCAGTCCAGCTCCCAAGGTGGTCACAGTCTGACCCCCCTGCATCCTCTGAGGCTTATGTTGTGAGATGCAGCTCCAGCTGCCACTCCGCTGGCCCAACCTTAGGGTTCCTTCCATCTTCCTATCTCTTCAGTGCTTTACCCATTGGCCCAGCCCTGCCTTCCCTTCTGACCCACACCCAGCTCTTTTACTGTATTCCAAGGTTTAGTCTCATGAAAGATGCATTTACTCAGCCATTTGATTTATTCATTCACTCATTATTGAGGTCAGGCCCGTGTCATACGATTGACAGTCCTCTACGGTACTGGCATTCTGAACACAATTACAGGTAAAATCAAAGAAGGAGATGCAACTTCTGGCCAGGTGTACATCACCTGCTTGACTGTAAGCATGTACTGTGAGCCTGCTCCTCCCTCCAAAAGGCAAGATCATGGCCATGATGGTGACATCACTGAGATGGAGTCCTGCTTGCCCAGCTCAGCTCAGCTAAGGATAACAGTCAGGACCAGACTGCAAGTCAATAAAATTACATGCCCACCCCAGAGATACTGACCCCAGTGATGAGGACCTAAGCTTGTCTGTTCCTTTGCTATGGTAGCAAGATTCAGCAGTTACTTGGATGGGAATGCCGAGCCCCTCAGATTTCTCTGAGATGCAGTTCCTAGGCCATTTTCGTCATCCCTGCCCATTTTCTCAGTGGACCTTTCAGCCTCCAACAAAGTGGTCAAGCACATAGGCTTTAGAGTTGGCAAAACTTGGACTCAGCATTGCATTCTCTCATCTTCCAGTTTAGTAATCGTGACCAAACTGGATTGTACATGCCTCCTGTCTATAAAATGGGTTTAGTTGTCGTGATACCAACTTAATAGCATTGGCTTGATGAGTAAATGAGAGAACACACACAGTTTAACCCACAGTTCCTCAACCTCGATACTATTGCTCTTTCAGTCCGGAAAAAAAAAATTCTGTGTGCCATCCTGTGCATTATAGGAATCTTAGTAGGAATTCTGACTTCTACTTCTTATTGGTCAATAGCAAAAAACCCCTAGTTGTGACAAAATAAAAAATGTCCAAGCATTTTCACAAGTCTCCTGCTTGTCAATGAGTTACTAAGCAACACAGTGCCATGAAAATAATATACGTTTAGTTAATATTAGCTGTCGGCAATATTGGCCACTGGAAACCAGCCTACCTAGAGGTATCTGGTCATGGCCAAATCCTTTCAGTTTCTCTAATCCCAACTTCTTCTGCATCATCAGAAACATTCTTCAAGCTATCTGGGGTCATAATTCAACTAATGGCTTGGCTAGCAATGCCTAAACCGGTATCTCCTCTGTCATACCAGACATATGAAATCTGTCCCCTGGGAATGTCATAAGAAACCAACTTGGAAGAGTCCCTAAAGGCAATTTAATTTAGAGTTTAGAAAAAGTAGAAATCAGTATTGAGAAGATTTTGAGAAGATTCAAGGGTACTAGAAACATAGCATTCAACCAATGTAATAAGATAGGAAAATGATATTTTACTATTGGAATCATGGGTGAGTGGCCCACCTACTTAGTTTATATCTATAGATGCTGTGCAGGGAGGAAAGAAGTAGACCACATAAAGTCCCACCATTCAAAAATGGAAAAAGAAAAAAAAAGCTAGAAATGGAATTTGTTTCACCAGACTCTATAGGTGATTGCAATACACATAAATGTACACATAAGAAATGACTCTATCTGGAGCCCAGCATCTTTATGTCATCTTGTGGGTAGACTTCAGAGACTGAGTAAAATCATGAGCATACACATCTAAGTTATGTGGGCTTGGGCTATCTTGTACGCTCTGATATTGTCATGTTCCAAACTATCATCCTATCCCCTATTGGCTCTAATACCCTCTCGTCTGGACTAATTTTTTTATGCTTCTCTCTTCTCCCTCTCTTCTTCCCCACAAAGTTTGGTCATGCTTTATCAGTACCTTCTGATACCACAAAAATAAATGGCTCTCCATTGTTTGGCTCAGCATCACCTCCTTTGATAAGCACTTCTATTGCGCACATCCTCTCAATGAAGGTCTTCATACGCATTCTCTGTCTGAACGTTAGTGATCACTTCTATTTACCTCATTTTCTAGATAAGCAAACTGAGGCTCAGACAGTTTCCTCTATGGAAAAGATGATCTATGGTATTAATGAGATAGAATAAAAAGGACTAGACAGGGCAAGAGTTGGGAGATGGTGGCTGCTGGAAGCTTACTGGTAAAAGACAGAATCTCCCAGAATGGTCCTTTCCTGTTTGCATCTGGTGAATATGGAATCAAGTAGCTAGAACTGAATGGTAGCAGTATTGGATCTCCTGGCAGAATTCATAATTAAGTTTAACCTTCCCTCTCCTCTCTCTTTCTCTCCTTTCCTTGCCCTCTGCTTCTCCCTCTCTTCTCTATCCTCTCCCCTTTCTCTTCCTCTCTCTTATCCCTAGCCTGCCCAAAAGCCCATATCCTCCTCAGAGACCATACTTGTGCCATGGCCAGGCTCCCATTGGTCCCCATCTGGTCTCTAAGTCACAGGTGCGTAGGAATTATGGGGCTCCACCTATCTTAATGTCTGACCTCCAGCTCCTGACCCACTTCTGACTAAGCCATCTGTGGAGTCATCCAAGACTATGACCCACTTCCCACAGAGCTCCTCCCCAGACGTGCTTCCCAATGGACCTTCTTGCGCTCTGATGCTCCTGCAGCCTTCAGGCACCAGCAACTCCCCTTGGGGACTGCTCCACCCTCCCAGCCCTCAACTGGGTGTTGTCCTGGGCTCTACCCTCTTCTCCCACTCAATTTTTCTGCCTGTCTGCCACTCCAACCTATCACTATTCCTTGTACTTGGATCTTTGAACAATGCTAGCCCTGCTCCAACATCGTCTCCTCTGGAATACTGAAAAATGTGTCCTCACAAGAAAGCTGTTGCTTAAATAGCTGCTATGGATCCCATTTCCTGACCTGTAAAACTAAATACCTCCCACAAGGAAATCGAGCCTATCAGTCAAG
This sequence comes from Ellobius talpinus, assembly GCA_001685095.1. Classification (NCBI taxonomy): domain Eukaryota; kingdom Metazoa; phylum Chordata; class Mammalia; order Rodentia; family Cricetidae; genus Ellobius; species Ellobius talpinus. Next base: position 31,786 of record LOJH01007839.1, read on the forward strand.
GAGTTCCTCTGCCAAGTGATTCCAGGGAAGTCGGGGTTGGTGGCTCAAAGTTAACCCCTAATGCTTGGAAACAGTCGGCACTGTGTTCAGTAACCCTTCATTCTTAGACTTGTCCACCTAGGACTGGGAGATGGCTCAGCTGCTAAACTGCTTGCCTGACAGACATGAGGACCTGAATTCAATCCCTATAATCCAAATAAAATGCAGATGTGGTGGTGTGTGCTTGTAATCCCAGTACTGGGGAGGTGAAGACAGAAGGTTCCCTGGATTTTGCTGGCTACCTAGTCTGGCCTAATTGGTGAGCTTCAGGTGATGAGAGATCCTGCCTGACTCACAGGAGGTGTGTGGCAGTATTCCTAAGGATGACCCTCGACATTGTCCTATGGATTCCATACTTATGGACATATGTGCACACATTTAAAGTACACGTGCACATAAACATTTTAAAAAGAAGAATGTTGCATCTTCAAAGAGTCTTAAATCAGTGTCTCTGCACCAAAGCTAGGCCTTATCTTGACTGCTCCAATTACAGCACATTCCCAATATCATGAAGCAATCTCTTCTGTCAAATGAAGAGCTCTCTTGTCCCAGAGCCTTGTCCCAGGGCCCAAGAACCTTAGCCTTATAACACACCCAGGATGTAGCAATCTTCCAGGCAATGAAAATACCTCTTTGCAACAAGCCAACAGATAACTTGATCAATTCCCTGTACTTTTATACAGTTGTGCATTAGAATCTAAATGTAGGGTTTTGCCTCTTTCCAAAATGTCTTCAAATGCTCAAAATATGTTTGCTTTCAGGATCCCAGTTCTTTACTTTCCAATTAAAAGAAAAAAAGTCTGATGCCCTTGTCCAAGAGTTTAAGTTCTAGGACCAGACAGCCTTAGTCAAAACACCATCTCTGCCCTTTAATACCGTCTCTGCTGAGGGGGTCTTGGCTGGATCACTTAAATTCTCCTAGCCTCAGTTTCCCCTACTTGGTGCTATCTGGAGGACTAAAGAAACTGCTAGGCACAATGCCTGGCACATATACTTAATAAGTATGATTTACTGTTATAATGATTAATATCTTTGTTTATGGTGGAAGTAATAGCTCTCACACATTTTTCTTCAGATCTTGCATCAGAAGATGGATCAAAATCACAATCATGAGATTGTGGTGGCACTTGCCTTTAATTGGGAGGTAGAGGCAGGCAGATCTCTATGAGTTCAAGGCCAGCTTGGGCTACAGAGTAAGTTCCAGGACAGCCAGGGCTATACAGAGAAACCCTGTCTCAAAAAAACCAAACCAAACAAACAAGGTGGATCAAAGTTTTATTGTCCTAATGGTGATGTAAGGGAGACTGCTTTCTCTTTTTGGTGACTGATGAGATACCCCACTGGACTGAACTGTCCCACTAAGCACATGGAACATGTATCCATTTCCTGTTGTTACTGTAACAGACTTAGTGGTTTCATAGATATGCATGCATTATCTTACAATTCTGTAGATCAAGCCTTCAACACATATTTTTCTTTTTTATTAAAAGGGATTTCATACAATATATTTTGATCATGTTTTTCCTCCTCCTCCAATTTCTCCCAGATCCTTCCTCCTTCCACACCCAGCTTTATGTTCTCTCTCTCCCCTCCCCTCCCC
>LOJH01007840.1:1245-13900 GCA_001685095.1 Ellobius talpinus
ACATAATAAATAAATAAATCTTAAAAAAATGTTAGATAAGTGCTCTCCCAATAACCTATATTAAAAAAACAAAGAAAAACCTGTCCACAGTCATGTTTAAACCTGAAGTTATTCATTTTAGTCTGTTTTGAAAGAGAAAACAAATCACTAAGCTACTCACCGTTTCTTAAGCTTTTACTAGGGAAGCTCAACATTGAACCATTATAGGGATGCAAACGAAACCAAGAAAGAAGACTAGGATTTAATACTGGGAGTTTAGTTATCCCCCTTCACTTAAAACACCACTGTAAGTAAATGGTTATATTCTCCAGCAACCAAGAGAGGAAAGATGGCAGAATATGAAATGCTGTAATGAGGCAGGATTGGCCGAACAGCCCTGCGTGTCTTCGGTGCATATTCTTTTCAATAAAGATTGAGTGCAGCCTTCAAAGTATGACGCATGTCATTATTTGGCAGACATTTCATCCTGAAAGAATGAGCTCTCTGGATATTTTTATTAGCCTGTGTTTGACTATATCCAACAGAGAAAGCAAAAAGCTTTGGTTTCTTGTCTGTCTGCTTGTTTGGATTGGTGTTTCCTGTAAAACAGAACGGCCTCAATCTTCTGCAATCAAGGACTACCTCAAGCTCCTGATATTCCTGCCTGTCTCCCAACTACCTTAATTACAGGCACAGACAACCATGCCTCACTTAGGAGTGTTGGGAACTGAACCCAGAGTGTCTCGGCTATTTTTCTACTATGTGATAAAAGACGAGGACCATGCCAATGCAGTTACATCCAATCAGATGTCTACATGTCTCTAGTGGCCAGGGGTTTCTTTACACATTATGTCACCAGTGTTGAGAGCCCTGAGTAAAATAAATAAATGTTTGGTTTTGTTGTTTTATTTTATCATACTGGGGATTAGACCTACAGTCTCAGACATACTTTATGCAAACACTCTGCCAACAACCTACATCCCTAACCTTTGTCTTTGCTTTTAAGACATGGTCTCAGTAAACTGCCCCGAAGGCTTGGGTTCACTCTGTAGCCTAGGAAGGCCTTGATTTTTTTTTTAATTCTACTGCTTTAGTTTTCTGAGTAGCTGGGATTACCAATCTGTACTACCAGGTACAGCACAATTCTTTTAAAATTCATGTCACAGTTTTAAAGTAGTTGCACACATCAAATTCTTTGACCATCTGTGTGGAGTTAGAGCAGCATTTAGTGTAGGTGAAGACGACACTCTCTGACACAGATGTGATCTACTGCCACACAAGAGCTGGGTTAGAAGGAAGGTCTCACATACGCAAAGAAAGGACTCTGTCACTGAGTTATAACTGTAGGCCCAACTTCAATATTCTGGGATTCCACTACATCTTTTTGATTCTAAGGTGACTATTTATTATGTCTCAGTTGTGGAGTGATTATAGTATTTATGAATACTTATGAATTATTAGGTAGGAGTTCAAATCTGGTTTTAAAAAATAGTTTGAATCAAAATGTTAACGGAGGCTTCAGATCTTCAATGAACCTAGGAGAACACTGTGCAATTGAAGAAATCCTCAGACATTTTTCTTGGTGTCGCAAATATACTACATCAACTTAAATTTAGTAACAAATAGAAATTTCACGTAGAACTAAAATAGAAAAAGAGGGGAGATAAAATTCATCTGATTTGTCCCAGAATATGTGCTTTCCATAAGTCCTTCCCACTGGAATGCCTTCCTAGTAAAGCCAACTGAAGAATTTGCAAAGCAAACCAAACACAAAAAGAACCCACAACACTGACAAGATACATTTTTATATAATTGAAAAGTCTTCCCAGGGCCTATAGAAATGGCTCAGTGGTTAATAGCATCGGCCTCTTTTACAGAAAACCTGGGTTTGATTCTTAGCATCCACGTGGTGGTTCAGAATCATCTATAACCTTCAGTTCCAGTGAGCCTTCTCCTGACCTCTGTGGTCACCTGGCCCTCATGTGGTGCCCAAATGTACATTAAGGCAAAACACTCATCATGTAAAAATAAAATAAAAATAATTTTAATTGCTCAGGTGTACACCTACTCTGTCATTCACATCAATCCAATCCTTCAAGTGGATTAGACTCTGAGTACTAACATCAAAGCTAAAGCCTTCACAGAGACAAGTGTAAGATGTTACATGTTGTTATGCCCTGACTAACATCATTATCTGTTAAAAATCCAGGCAAGGTCTCAATATTTTCATCTAAATCATCATGTTCTTTCTCTGATGAGTGCATGGCCTACAACAGGTTGTTAGCATCCTACCTCTCTGTATTTACCCAGAGGGAGAGCTTATGTGAAGTCAAAGTCAGGCCGGCTCTGAGCTCCTTCCTAGGTGTAGCACTGACTACGGGATCTTAGAACGCTTACTTGAGCCTCTGTATGCACCCACTGTCAGCATTTATAGTTTCAGTCTACAAAGCTCTTATAGCCTACTGCCCAACAGCGAGGAAGCTCAAATGGTTCATTCACTCTATGTGTGCTATGAAGAAGTTCATGCCATAGAATTAAAATTCTCTATGTATTTAACTTCAGCTCTGGCAGTGAGCAAACCGTTCTCAGTTTCTTCTATATAGCAGTAATTAAGCCTAATTTTAGACTGGCGCATATTATATTCAGTTCCATCACTAACATATCAAATATTGCCTTCTCTTTAGAATTAGTGAAGTACTGGTGAGATTGCCTGTGGTCTACAATATTCATTTGAGAGGCCATTCCTTACCAAGAATAACAACCAGAAAGGTGTAATTTACAGACACTGGCCTCACAGCCTCTTCCTAAATAAACAAAAATTGGCCCCCTGAAATATTGGGCTATTATAAAGTAGTCCATTTGGTGACATATGATGCTCACATGCTCTGTGATGATCTGAGGAATTCTGTTTCTTTATATATTCAACATTTCACAAAAGCTGATGATCGAGTTCTGTTTCCTGTATAAGACCTCTTAAAACTGATTCTAAGGACACTGTTGGACGCAACTGTCCTCTTGGGAGTCTCGAAGGACGACAAAAACGAAACAATAACAAAAGCCCCAGACACTCTATTTTTAATCTCTAGTAGAAAACAATGCCATGACTGATTGTTCCAGTGTTCGGAAGAATCCTATTGCAGGGATATAAAGGTAGAAGCTGAAACCTCAGCTCCTGCAATGCAGGGGGCTGCAGCATATGGAAGGGAGTCTTACACTTCCTACCTACATCCACTATTTTAGATCCAGAAAAATATTCATAACATTTTTTTTGGCCATGGACTCCTGCCATAGAAATAATATATTTCTGTGCTGTGATATAGTTGGAACGACTCATTTTGTTTTAACAGTGGTTTAAAAAAATCTATGTTGGATTAGGGTGGCTCCTTGTCATGACAAAATAGCATTATGTACCCCACCATTGATAATCAGGATTGTTATCAAACCCTTCCACAGTAAAATGCAGCATCAACCCCTGGACACCAAATTAGGAAAATCTCATTAAATTCAAAGCAGCCAAATGAAAATCAAATGACCATGGAGAATAGTATGCCTCGTTTGCATGTTTCTAAAATTTACTGCAAGACAGAATATGCTGTACCCTAATTATATTGGCTTCTAGTAGACTTAAAATTGAAACGACAATTTTCTCAAAAAAATAATAAATGTATATACAGTTACAAGATTTAAGAAGCTACAAGTTAGATCCTTGACTCCATCGCATGAAGGAAAGTAACTATCTCTCAACAAGAGGAGGCCAGGATTCTATCATCACAAAATGATCTTATCTAGTACTGTGACTACTTCAATACTGAATAAAAATGTAGAAGTACATACTGACATTAAAAGAAGCAAAATTCCCCACTGCTTTCCCTAAATTTTATATCGCTAAGAGATCTCTGATTGTCATTTTGCCCATAGGTTTCCAGTAACCAATTTTCTTAATAAGAAAACTCTTCCAAAATATTATGTGTACAGGCCAGAGGGTTGACCCGTCAGACAGAAACCCCTGTGTGGCTGTGATATGTCATTCATTGAAAAGAGCAGCACAGGTATAATGTGAGGATCTGTTCTCCACTGAAAAGACAGCTTGAAATTGGGCCCATATAAGATGCCCGGGTCAGCTGACAAGTGACCTCATCATTTATCATGAAACATATAGGTTAATGGGTTGATTAAATTTTATGACTTCCAAAACTAATATTCTGGTAATTGATGTCCCTGCTGTTCACATCGCCGTGTTTCCTCTCCCACAATGAATGGAGCTAACTATTCTCAGACGAAATAAAGAATGAAACATCATAAGCCAGGTTATAGATGACATCCAGCTCTGCCCTCTTTTATTGGATGAATCACACTGTGAGAGCCAAGCTGAAACATGGAGAGCACCAAATGGGAAAGAGCTAAAGCCTTTGGCCACCCACCAGCTCCGTGCAAACAAAGCATCCTAGAAGACAGGCTGCCACCAGTCCCGGTAAAGCTGCAGTCATGACTGGCAAATGAACTACATCTTGTGAGGAATTTTGAGTTAAAAGCATCCAAATCAAGCTACTTCTAGTACTCTGACCTACAGAAACCACGTGAGAGGCCATCTTCAAATATGTGGACTCCTCCTCTTATACAACACCATCAACAAACCCAGTAGTTTATAAAAACAGAAATTTCCTTCTCCCAGCCTTGAGACTACAGAAGTCCAAGATGAAGGCCCTAGCAGATCTGATGCCTGACGAAGGTGCACTTGCTGGCTTATAGAAAGGCACTTTCCCGTGTCCTCACCTGTGGAAAGGACAAATCTCCCTCCAACTTCTTTAATAAGGGCATTAATCCTGACATGTAAAGTCCTTGTGACGTAACAACTTTCAAAATCCCCACATCCTAGTGTCACCACTGTGGGGTTTCCATCAGACGCACTGGGAGGGGAGGACACAAACATAGTAGATTGTAGCATACGAGAAACAGGTATCGTTCTTTTAAGGTATTACACTGTCTAAATGTATTATATGGTAATGGATAGCTAATACATCTTCAACCTATAAGGCTCTGTAGATCTTGATTTCTTGGAATGTGTTTTAAATGAGGAAGGGATATGCTGTAGTGATGTACAAAAACGAAGGTAGATTTTTCAAAGAATTATTATTTTTCTCAAATGTGAAGATTCACTGTACAAAGAACTGCAGCTGACTAATGACTGCTGAGAGAGAATTTGTCTCTGGCAGGGATGAGGCCTTAATTGATCATCATCCGACAAAAAGTGGTCAGCCCTGAAATCATATAAATACAAGCAAGAAAAACAGACTCAAGGTATCATTTTTATATTTGTACATATATATGTACATATGTATAAATGAGAGCACTAATTTGCAAAGGAGTAGGGGAAATAATAGAAAGAGTGCAAGGGAAGAAAAAGAACAAAGGATGTGATGTAATTATATTTTAATTAAAATAATAATATTAAAAGAGTTCACTGTAGTGTTAAAAGTAATGCGCAAATGTAAGTCTCACAAAGGCAAGGGCATCTGTGGGGTTTTTTTCTATGCTTGGATAATACCATGTGCTTAAAAAAACTAGATAAATGAATGTGTGCATAGTTGGGAGAGAATTTTCATGTGACATAGGAAGCAATCTTGGATAGGAAAAGAAATACTTGTTCAGCTAAGTCGGCCTGGAAGACATCCCTGGCATTACACCAGCTGTTCTCCTATGAGTGCTCCTCCTATGAGTGCTCCTATTTCCTCCTACGAGTAATCCTCTACTGAAAGATAACTGAGCTAGGACTGGGTTCAGCTGTTTATCTTGATTTAGTAGGGATGATGTTTCATAACATTATCATTCTGATTTATGCACAGGAAGTAAGAAAACTACACAAAAAAGCTGGTTGTCAGGCTAGATTTAGTTTATAAATATGCTGAAGTTACATGAAATCCACTCTTTTTTGCTTGTTTGTTTGTTTATTTATTTATTTAACTCAACTCATTTCTTTCCCTATCCCCTTCTACCCTTTTCTGTGACCCCCACCCTTCCAATTTACTTGGGAGAGCTTGTCTTTTTCACCTTTCTATGTAGATCCATGTATGTCTCTCTTAGGGCTCTCTTTGTTGTCTAGTTTCTCTGGGGTTGTGACCTGTAGACTGGTTTTTATTTGCTTTATGTCTAAAACCCACTTATAAGGGAACACATATTATATTTCATGGTCTGGGTTACCATGAAATCCACTCTTTAAGACATTAGTAATGGGGATTTATCCCTACTGCTTGTACTGGCTTCTTGGAAACCTACTCGCTTTGGATGGATACCTTGTTCAGCCTAGATGTAGTAGGGAGGGCCTTGCACCTTTCCCAAAGCACTGTGCCTTACCCTCTCTGAGGATTGGATGGGGGGTGGGGTGGTGGCAGGTGGAGGGACTAGGAGGAGGGGAGGGAATGGGAACTGGGATTGGTACGTAAAATGAAAAAGGATAATTTGTTTTCTTTTTTAAAATGAAATAAAATAAAAAATCAGTACCCCCACGCAAAGCAAGACAGTCTCCCTTTCCTCTTTAAGTCAACCAGCAACCTTTAAACAAGTGGGCCTTTACTTTCTGCTGGAGGTGATGACAACGAGTCAATGCTGATTGCTCTCTCGTAAACATGGCCCTCATACCACTCAGGAGACATCAATAAAGAGGATGCAGGATCCAGAGACATGGAGAGAGGCTGCAAGATGCTACATTCTGGGAACAATACAGTCATTGGAGCCATGCATCACAGCTGCAGTTGACTGTCGTGGGTCTACGCAAGACTCCATCTGTCAACAGTCAGTCAGGGATGGTGTGAGGACTCATGGGACCCTCCTCACCCTGCTGAACTCATGAATATATATAATTGGAGATGAGGCGCCATTGTGTACCTACTGGTAAGCCCACTAGCCTCCAATGGAGAGTTTCAAACCTACAGTCACATAGACACAAGATCACAAAACAAAAGGACATGAATGTGGGAAAGGGACTTGTAAGAAGGAGGGTGGGCAGTGTTGAGAAGGAGGCTAAGAGAGTGTAATTAGGATGCATTGAAACCACGATGGGTTTGTCAGAAGACAAACTGGATTACTGTTTAAAATGGACTTTAAAAAAAGACACAAACTCAGAGTAAATAACAGCACCAAAAGGACAGACAATGGCAGAGGGTGGTAGAGGCAGACTGGACAGAACGAGGGAGAACCTATTTGGCAGAACTGAAAAGGCTGATCATTATATGGCATCAAGGGCAATGGAGAAATGATACTCAATTCACTTGACAATCGCAGAAAGCGAGGGAGAGGGCAGACATCCATGGAGGCAGTGGACTGGCTGGGGCTATGTCTGCGAGTTGATCATCTAAGCACAGAGGCCTTAGATCCAACCCATACAGAGCTAAGGACACCAGCGAATGTGTCAGGCAAGAGAATGACAGATTAGTCTCACAAAAAGTTAAACTCAGGTATGAGGCCCCCAAACAGGTAAAGATCAGGTTTCATAAATACAATGAAAAATAGGTAAATGCCACAAAATCCTGTAATAGAGAGTGATCAGTTTGTACCCACCTACCCCTACGGCCCCACCCTCTGGATTCTAAGAACACAATCAACCTAATGGGAAAGAGTTCAGGATATACTTTTCTGAAAAAAAAATGAGAAGCACAGGACAAAAGACCAACAGTTACTCACATATTTACTTACCAAGTAAACCAAATAAAAGGAATAAATCAAATGAACAAATAGTAAAGCATTCCCATCAGTCAGTTCACCATGGCATTGCTACAGTTTAGTTGATAAACAGATTCTAGAATGTAATTAACTACTTTATATTATCTATGTAAATATAGTGTATGTTATATATACACATATATATGTATTAGTTACATGTGTGTATGCATATACCATATGTACTTATGTACATGAGAACATACACATATGCCTCACAACATATATGCCTCTCTCACACACACACACACACAGATGTAGTTAAAGGTTTTTATATAGGCTCTTGAGTGGTGGTTTGCTATGGTTGTTGTAGATTTGATTTTCTTTTTCTGCAAATGTTTTGTTTAGTATAAAATTTAAATTTCACTCATGGTTGTGAAGCAAAGAAAAGACATTTCTGCAAATACTTTTCTGAATGAGGTCCATAGCCAAATGTTTTCATTAAATATATTCTTCTTGAACAGCACACTTGCTCTAAGTTTTCAAAATTTAGTTCCCGAGATAACTCATCATTTATTTTTCAGTTAAGTAGATTGAATTTCTTGCTGACAGCGACAGTGTGTTTCAAGAAGGAATCTAATAGAGAATATCTTTGGATTGCATGAGTGCACTTACATGAATCTAATGAGCAAAGTAAACTTATTTACAAAAGACAGAGATTTTCATGGGAAATACAAATTGCATCTGTTAATAAGTGATTTGAATAACTTTTTCTTGTTAAGAGCCCACGTCTATATATCATTCACTTCCTACAGTCAGCTTAATTCAATGTAAGTCATATTTCAAATCAAGCTAAGAAATATTTGTATTTTACTGCCAACAATTTATATATAATAAGCAAATAAGTAATTTAATATTAGGTACTTATTTTTCTTACCTAGGTACCCATGTAAGTGACCTTCAATTTTCTTTTATAGGTCTTTAGTACTGAGTAGTTTTTATAAGAGAGTGAATTATAGCTTTAAAATAAAAAAAATAAGCTTGAGGCATTATTCAACAGAGAAGCATGCAAAAGCTTTTTGGTAAATAGATATCCATGTACGGTTCCCTTCGTGCAGTTTTCATCTAAACAGAAAACAGTCAATAAGGGAGGGGTCTGCCAAAACACAAAGAGGGGAGAGATTCTTAGCTCTTGGTTTCTTAGGTTTGCCAAGCTCGTACTTGCTTATTAGAGGGAGATGGGGTCATGGCTACTGAATGTGCCAGCATAGCTAGCACCAGGACAGTTAAAAGACCCTGGATTTCGTGTAGATAAAAGAGTGCTTCTAGAGATAATGAGAAAATGAGTTCATGGTCTGAAAAGATTGCCCTTATGGAAGTCTCCTCTCATCATTTGAAGGCCTAGATAGAACAACAAAAACCAAGGAAACAAACAAAAGCAGGAATAGTGAATTTGCATTCTGAACTGTGATGTTCACCTTCTCAGACCCTCAGACACCATCAGCGTTTCTAGTTCTTGGGCCTCTGGACTCAGAACAAGACTTATACCTTAAGCCCCTGTGTCCACAGGAACTTCGAACCTTGGCCTCTGATCCTCATCTTGCATATAATACAAAGTGGAATTTCTCTGCCTTCCTAATTATATAAGCCACCCCTAAAATAAATCTTGTTCTAGACATTTGCATGAATTCTATTAGTTATATTTCTGTGGAAAACCCTAATACCAGCTAGCATTCATTTTCAGAAAGTAGATATGCTAGCTTTTGCCTTTATTCTCAGACATATCATTCTGAGAATTTGTATCCATGATTGGAATCATAAGAATTGTGCACTTATACACTGAGAAATATGTATAAGTCAACAATGTATAGGTCATTTGTTAAACTAATGACACCACTTTCAGAATTCAAATCATTTATTTAAAATATTCCTGGAAATCACCTATAACCCCAGGCTACTCTGCTACCCAATAAAACTGCAACCTATAAACACGCATGCATATGGTTGTACTCTAATAAAACTTGCATTCTTATGGGAAGACACATATAGGTATAAACAGAGAATAAAAATATGACCAAAATGTCATGAATCAAAGAAACATGAAACCAGAGAAATCGAAGCAACAAAGAACATGGGAGTGTCTGAACCTTAGGCAACAGTATATGTGAACAAGCTCAGAGTGCAACAGAGAAAGAGACATTCTGCAAACCAGAAAATGATGGCAGCTGTGGTGGAGAAGAAACGAGCTGTATAAGTCAGAGTGCTAAAAGACCGGGGTGGTTTTTTACGTTATTTTATTTCACTGTGTGTGTGTGTGTGTGTGTGTGTGTGGTGTGTGTGCGCGCGCATGCATTGGGTATGTTATGTTATCTGAAAAGTTATGAGAAAAAGTTTTAACCGTTTTAATCAAAATAGTATGTGTCCCTAACAGAACTGAGCATGTTCATGCTTTGCTGCAAACAATTCTCCTTGTTTCTTAAGGCACATCACAGATGGTTCCCAAATCTGAAAAGTAGGCTGAGATTTTAAGTAAAGTTTTAGACAGAGCAAGAAAGAGAAACACATGAAAGACAAACAGGAAAGTCGAACGCTAAATGATCCCAGCTTGTAGATGATAGAACATTATAGACAGAAAAACCTAGATTTAATTAGACTATTAGAGTTAATAAAAAATAGTAATGTGCAGGTTACAAAATCAGCATAAAAATAAGTAAAATTTCCATACAAGAATAATGAGAATACACATAAAAACTTATGAGAGGTTATATTCACAATAATTATAAAATTGTTTAAGAATAAATTTGTCAAAAAAGAAATAAGACTTTTAAAAATAACCAAACTTATAAATCTTTGATAAAAAACATTGAAGACCCATAAACTGGAAATCATCTCAATGTTTATAGTTATGAAGAATTGATATTAAAATGTACACATTACTCAAAGTGATTTATAACACCAACCACAATACCAATGATATTCCAAAGAGCTCCAGGAATCCCGAAGAGAGGGAACAACACTGATACATTTTACAGAGCTACAGTAACCAAACCTCATGCATGCCTTCTAACCAGACATGTACCTCAACTACCAGAGAACACAGCAACACATCTGTAGCTGGTTGCTTCTTGACTGTACCACCACAAATACATGTTAATTAAAGGGCAGTCTCTTTAAAATGAATGCTATAAAAGATGAATATTCATCTACAGTACTGAAACTTGACCCTGATCACTCATCTTGTACAAAAATACATCAATACAAACCAACCACATACACAAAGATCTGAGACTCTGCTTTTAAAAGGAATGACAGGCAGAGAAACACTTCAAGACGCTGACAGAGGAACAAGAATTAAAGGCAACATTAGACAAATGGAATGATATAAAACTAAAAGGTTTCACAGTTAAGAAAACATTAAACAATATGAAGAGATAGCCTTTTGGAATAGGAGAAAATGCTTTCTAGATATTCTTATGAAAAACAGAGAAACTCATAGTTTAAAAAATTCAGAAATTAACAAAAAAATAATCCAATCTTTTTCAGATTTATTTATTGTATTTTAAGTATTTTAAGTGTATAGATTAATTTGTCTGCTTGTATGTATGAGCACAGAATGCACGCATTGCCCACAGACATCAGAGGAGGGTGTTGCAACCCCAGAAACTGGAGTTGCAGATGGTTGTGAATCACCATGCCAGTGATAAGAACCAAACCTGGGTCCTCTGCCTGAACAAAAACTGTTCTTGACTACTGAGGAATCTCTCTAGCCACAAGCCAAAAAAAAAGAAAACCAACCAAACAAAAAAAAACTTAAAAGACATGCAAATGATCAACAGCATGAAAAAATCTCAATATCATTATTGATCATAAAAAAGCAAAACTGCTATGAGAAATCAACTAAATACAGTTATAATAACTAGTACAGAACACTTCACATAGACAATAAATAATGGCTCATTCTTTCAGGATGTAGAAAAGAAGGAACCCTTATATACACACCCTTAGTGAGAAGATAATACATTAATACAAACACTATCAGGAACAATGTGGGCAGTCCTCCACCAACTCTTGCTCAGTCAAATGACTTATCCACATATCTGACTTGGCATTTATACAAAATAAAATGAAATTAGCATACAAAAATTATACCAGAATTTTCACTTCTATATGACAATATTCACAATAGTGAAGATATGGAATCAACCAGGTCAAGTGAAGAATGGGCAAAGGAAATATGGTATTTATAATAATACTATATCATGTATTATTTATCCATATACAATGAAATCTTGCTACCGACCATAAGATGGATGGGTCTACAGGATGCTATGAATAATAAAGCAGACAGAGAAATGCATGCTGTGTCAAATACATGCAAGATGAAATATAAACAAAACTTAGCTAAATGGGGTGGTTAGAGGATAAATGATGGGAGAGTAGATTTGGTCTGCATACTTTATGAAAATAGTGAAATTTTGGACTGAAAACCATTTATATGTATAATCAAATGTGTGTCAATTGAAACCAAGAAGATCAAATGCAGATTTTCTTAATTGTTTTATTAATTTTATTGAGCTATATATTTTTCTCTGCTCCCCCCATCTTCTCCTCTCCCCTTCTACTCTCTCCCATGATCCCCATGATCCCAATTTACTCAGGAGATTTTGTCTACTTCCCATGTAGATTAAATCCATGTACGTCTCTCTTAGGGTCCTCTTTGTTGTCTAGGTTTTCTGGGATTGTGAATTGTAGACTGGTTTTTCTTTGCTTTATGTTTAAAAGTCACTTATGACTGAGTACATATTATATTTGTCTTTTTGGGTCTGGGTCACTTCACTCAATATGATGTTTTCTAGATCCATCGATTTGCCCACAAATTTCAGGATGTCATTTATTTTTTTCCTTTGTATAGTACTCCATTGTATAAATGTATCACATTTTCCTTATCCATGCTTTGGTCGAAGGGCATTTTAGGTTGTTTTCAGGTTCTGACTATGACAAACAAAGCTGCTATGAACATAGT
>LOJH01007841.1:14569-30412 GCA_001685095.1 Ellobius talpinus
TATGAATATAGTTGAGCACATGTCCTTGTGATACAATTGAGCATCCATTGGATACATTCCAAAAAGTGGTATTGTTAGGTCTTGAGGAAGGTTGTTTCCTAATTTTCTGAGAAATCTTCATACAGATATACAAAGGGGCTATACCAGCTTTTACTCCCGTAAACAGATTTTAAACATAAAGGAAAGAAAACCAGCCTACAAATCATAATCCCAGAGAACCTAGATAACAATGAGGACCCTAAGAGAGACATACATGGATCTAATTACATGGGAAGTGGCAAAAGACAAGATCTCCTGAGTAAATTGGAAGCATGGGGACCATGGGAGAGGGCTGAAGGGGCAGAGAGGGGCAGGGAGGGGAGCAGAGAAAATTGTATAGCTCATTAAAATCAATGAAAATCCTAGAAATAAAAAATAAGGGTACAGGCAGAAATTATTGAAATTATTAATACCAATGCATAATTTTATCCCTTTATTATCTACTGGCCCATATTAGTAAAAATTATTTCCTCCTGGGAAATCAGACCAGCTTTGTTGAAATCTTTACAATGACTAACTTTAACAGTTTCTTTGGAAGAAGTCATTCAAATAAATTCAGGTAAATATTGCTTTTTGTCTTAGCTGAGATTACATTTTCAGCTTTTTGATAACTTGGTGCTGTCAGAACTTTAATTAAATTGTAAATTGTCTATGTGTTGAAGGAGGGCTATTTCTGTGGCAGGTTCATCTAATAAATTTAGGGCTACCTGAATAAATTCTTGGGATGGCACACAAGTCTTGTTTTCATAGACACAAATCATTTAATGATATATTTACTAGTAAAACTCCATGTGAGAGCATTTAAGAATCATGACTAAATAACAAAAGAATAATAAACAAAGTGAAATGTAGCTCATCTTTAAAATTTAAAACAAGGCAAAGGAGAAAAATAGAGGAATAACCAGAGAATGTGAAAAATGCAAAGCTTCCTATGTTTAGCATCATTGTTTCTGATGTCATTGATTCCATCGCTGTAATTAACTTCTTCACCAAATAGCTTTGATTCTTGTGCTGCTATAAATTTAATAGCTCATATATTTGTATAAATTACCTTAAATAAAACCTGAAAATAAATTAAATTAACTGACAAGATACAAATAAAATAAAAACAATATTGTGCACTGGCTAACTGGGGTTCACTGTTGAATATTAATGCTTATAAATATGAAGTGAACAAAGAGAAAATTAGTAGACATAACAAATTTGACAGGGGAAAGCCTATGATGCCTCAAGCCTTGACAAAGAGCTACAAGCATTTAAGGAATCATGAAAGCATAAGTAATGTTGTTCTCTAAGAAGGAGAAGGCTATATTTAGGAATGTATGTTTGCAAAAACAACAAATGAAAATAGGGCTATAAAATTGAAAAAAGCTTGAGAATCGTGTATGAAAAGGTTTGGAGGGCAGAAAAGGAAGGGAGAAGTGAACCAAGTATGTTATAATCTTAAAAAATAAAAGTAAAAGGCATTGTTTTCATTTCTATTTGAATATAATCTTGTTCTCTGTTTCTATGTGTTTCCTCTCTCATTCATGTCTACATGTGCATGTGTGTGCATGACTCTGTGTGTGTGTGTGTGTGGTTTCTTTCTTTTTTAGATAATTTTAATCATGACACCCAGACTGACCTTAAACTTGCAAGCCTCCTGATTCAGATTACGAACTACAAAGATTATAGGTTTATGTTACCACATCTCACTGAAGGTTCTTTGAGATTTCAGCATACACCAGCATTATTTTATCATCTTTAAGAAAGAGAAATGTTATTATTTGTCTTTCTCCAATTTATATTTCTCATTTTTTGTTGGTGATTGTTTATACTTTATGTCTGGAATACTTAATATTGTATAATTTAAGGATGATGGGTATATGCTCATGTTGATGACTTAAATAATAGATGTTAGATAGTTTACCACAATTTATAATCAAGCAAGATTCTTGCCCTTGAGCTAAGAAATTAAAGTATTTATTTTTTTTCTGTGAGATCACATTTTATAATTAGTGGAATTTCAAATTTGAAAAAGATAGATAAGAATATTTGGGTTCTAGTACATATAAATTATTGAAGAATTTACAATGAGAAATTCTAATTTCCTTTCCCCTTTATTGAAAATAAATGTATTTGCATAATATCTCCTGATTAAATGTTTCTCTTTTTCTACTCCTCTCATTTTTTCCCTATCCCCTCTCCTGTCTGGAAACATTCTCTTTCTCTTTCTTATTAGAAAACAAAAATCCATCTAAAGAATAACAATTAAATAAAATACAAACTAACAGATCTTCAAAGTACAAAGAAAACAATACAAAGTACCTAAGAAAAGACACACGAAACAGATATTGATGAAGATACTCACTCATTTGCACACTCTGGAATAACATATAGAAGGATAATTTTTTAAAGAAAAGGAAAAGTCCTGACATGACATTATAAGGTAGGGAACCTCCAAAGAGGCTGTGGAGTTCATTTTCTGTTTGCTATCTCCTACTGGCCATACACCCTAACCTTAGGAGTGTTTTGCTTCTTTAGTGAGAAACCCTTGGAGAAGCTAAATTATCATTTGCAAGTAGTTATTAACTGGACACTGCTTCCAGATTAGGAAAGGTGGCATGTATCTAGTTATCCTTTCAGTTCAAGGACACCATCTGATACATACCTATGCAGGCTCTGTGCATGCTGCTACAGTCTCTGTCCATTCATGTGTGTGTCAGCTTTTTTTTTGGTTAGAAGGTCTTGTTTCCCTGATGTCCTCCATTCCATTTGGGACTTAACAATCTTTCTGGCTTCCCTTTCACAGTGTTTCCTGAAACCTGAGAGGAAGAATTTGATGGAGACATCCATTTCAGGATACACTGTTCCAAAGTCTCTCACTGTCTGTATAATGTATATGTTTGTTTTCACATTTGCTGCAGGAGAAAGTTTCTTTGATGATGAATAGACAAAGCACCATAGCTAGAGACTTTGTGTTGGTTTCCCAGCCACCCAGACCCAAATAATCACATGGAAGTTATATTAATTATAACACTGCTTTACCATTGTCTTAGACATATTCCTAGATAGCTCTTACATCTTAAATTAACCCATTTCTATTCACCTCTTTATCAACAGGGAGCTGTGGAATACTGGTAAATTTCCAGCATCTTTCTCTTTTTGCAATTACATGGTATCTCTTTGACTCCATCCACTCTCTCTATACATCTCTGTTTGGATTCTCCACCTGGCTTTATTCTGCCCTGTTAGATGCCAAAACAGCTTCTTTATTAACCAAAGGTAATAAAACATAATAACAGAATACAGAAGGGACTCCCACATCAAAGCACTGGTCTATGAGTATATCACAATGTTATTAGGAGTCATTTTATTGCTAGTTGTGCTTTAGGGGGATTTTTGTTTGTTAGTCTTGATTTTAGAACAATTAAATTTTGTTTTCCCATAGCAACCAGTCCTATCTAGTCTCAGACTCTTGGTCACCCAAGAACTGTCAGATGTAGGTTCCAACTCTTAGAGTAGGTCTTGTGTAGCCACTCTACTACCCTATCTTACAAACAAGACAGCACTGTAGATCACAATATTTGTGGCTGGGCTGTTTGTGCTTCTTGTTTGATAGCATACAAAGTACCTTCCTGTATCAAAGATGCCTACACATACAAGTGAAACACTCTGTAGACACCAACTTGACTTCTTGTTCAATGAGTTGAGTAGGTGTTGTCTTCAGCAACTGAGTCTGGCAGTCTGATTGTAGATTGCAACCTATAGTCTTGGCAATAGCCTGGGTTGTTTGGAGGTTCTCATGGCACCTCTTTGATAAATAACTCAATTTGATGTAATCCAACTGTGGTAGGAAGCATTATTTGGCAGCAAAAGATGTCCCTCAGCTCCTAACTCTATCTATATCTAACTTCTGTGATTCTACAGTTATAGCTGGGTTATCATTGATTTAAAGGGTTAACACTTATTTCCTTAATGGAAATAAATTTCTTTTAAAAACAACATTTCCAATTGAGTAGTGTTTATCCAGAAACAGAGATGTACTGCAGACATATTAACTTCTGTAAAAGAGGTTTGCGAAAAACCATCATGGTGTTTTGCTCAATAAAAGTATAAAAGAGTTGGCAAAGACCTGTGTTTTTTGATTTTAGAAGTTGCAAATTTGCAGATCTAATTTAAGATTTGGTCTAATAATTTATATTGTATACTTCTTGGGTTTTTTTCTTTATTTTTTAATGTAAATAATTCTATTTGGAAGTAAGAACAGACTTTTTCCTCCAAATTTTAGTAGACTACGTATAAGAGAAACAGTGGTCTTCACTGCCTGATATATATTTTTTAAGGATAAGTAAAGGCATGAGAGTTAAAAAGTATATAGAGAGTAATAAAACATGAATATTCTTAAACACTTAAAGGAATAATGCTAAAAATTGCAAGTAAATATCCAGTCTGAAAGATTTAAAGATGATTAGTTCTTCATCTTATCATTGTGTTTTCTTCAAAAGCATATGTATTTAATTTTAGGGCTGTAATAAAACATTTGATTTTCATGTTTGGCAATATTAATAAACACATCTGTCTAAAAAAATGTACCATGGAAAGTATGCACAGAGGAGTAAAGTTCCTCCAATGGCCCTTAAAAAAATCACAATACATGCTCCAGCCAATTGTTCTAACACTTGTGCTAAAATTCCTGGCCTTCAATAAATAAGTGCCATTTAGCTAGCGAAGAATATTCACAGGTAAACAAAACATTCCCAATTATTTTTTTATTAAAAAAGGAAAAGTGTGGCTGACCTCCTCTTATGGGAACAGGATCTTGAAGTACAACTAATAAAAACCAAGACACATATATTGTGGTTCAACCTGAAGGTTAGAAAAGCAAAGCAGCCAAGCCACTAGAGAGCTCTTAACTCTAAGAAATCCTCAGACAGAAAGAGAATGAGTTCTTGTCTCCTCCCACATTATATTCTTTTCTAGTGCTGTGAACAAAGGTGTGCACCCCCAACTCCTGGCCTCTCTGGATAGTGTGGCTATGTTTATCATATATAAAACAAGGCTGTGTTTATCAATGATGCTCTGATATCTTCCTCCTTCAGTTACTACATGGTGTCTCTGACTCTGCCTACTCACTCTCTATATCTCTGTTCAGATTTCACATCTGCTTTACTCTGCTTAACCATTGGTCAAAATAGCTTTATTCATTAACCAAAAAAACCCAACACATATATAAAAGGATATCCCACATCATCTCCCCCTTTCTAATTAAAAAAGGAGACTTTAAACTAGTGAAATTTTATATATATATATAAAAGAGTTATTAAGCAAGAAATATGGGTTACAATTTTAAATCCACTTACATTTGGCAAATTAAGGAAAATATTCTACCATCTATTCTGTCTTTGTGAGTCTAAGGTTTTATGTATAATTTATCTTTTATCATAACTAAGTAAAACTATAATTATAGCTATTTTGCCATCAACTCTATCAAATACCCTAGAAGGATATAATATTACCTAAGTAAATAGGAAGTGCATTGTAAGCAACTTCCAAAGCTCTAGAAAGGACAGAGACAGCTTGCTGTCTGGACAGTCATCCAAAGTTATTTTGTAACTTTGGGGCATCTGTCTTCAGCCTATAGACCCATAGTATCTGGTAAACTTTTCCATGAAGAAGGAAACCCGAATGACTGTTTAGCATATATTGGCAGTCTGTCAATCAATTTATTCTGTGTCTTTCAGAATGTCTGGAAGACTCTTTCATGAAGCAGGAACCCTCAAGGACTGTCTCACCTTTTGACAAGTTAACCAGTCATTTTTCTCTGGATCATGCATGTCCAGTTTATATAGCATACCATCAAGAAATCGAGGCATGAGCAGTTTCTTACCCAAATGGTTAGCTTTGTCACATTTAAGTAAAATTCCATAACAAGTTTCTTCAATGTCTATCAACCTCTTTGAAGTAATTGGTGCTGCCAGAAGCATACATATCTCACTGTCTAGAAAAGCCTAAGTTTTTAAAACATTTTAAATGCCAGATTCCATAGGTCTTTGAAGTGTTGAAGATTATCTATCCAACTGAAATATATCTCCATATAACTAGAAAACCTAACTAATGTAATTAAATGTTTGAATATTATAGATGACTCTCTATTAATTTGTATTTCTTAACTATATGTTACATTTTTAGATGAGCTGAACAAATGCGAAACCTAAGACAAGAGCAGAAATACATATACATAATGTAAGAAAATCAACCTTAAATTTGTGTCAATAGACAAAGATCCATACCAATGCAAAGTATTTATTTCTATATCATATCTGCTCTTTTGGAAATGGACTGTGACTATTAATAATTTATAACCAACCATTTTAAATGAAAATAAACATTTATAAACAATCATTTTGGGAATTTCTCCAAACTGCTTCCTGCTATTTGTTGGGCAAAGTACTTTTAGCTTTCATGAAGACATTTTGATGTGTCTGTGTGTGTGTATGCGGGAGGAGTCTTGTTCCATCAAACTACATTAGCCTGGAAGGAATCAACAGGTTCATTTTCTCTGTGGAAACTAAAACAGAAACTTATTTCCAAAGCAACATATCCTTAGACCCAAATTTTGAATTCAAAATATCTTTACCTTCATTTAGCTTAGCAGCCCTCACAATCAAATACCTCCCTGCAGTCTCATTAACAGTAAAAAAAAATCAAAGAAAACACAATAGTATACATATTCCAGACTCCCTGTATATTTTTCATCTTTTAGTGGCTTTTTGTTACTTTTATTTTCTCTTTAAAGACTTTTTTAATTTTTAAAACTATTTCTTTATATATCTATTTATATTCATTTTCTTTCCTAAGTCTGTGTAAATTTCTGAAACACATTATGACCCAGTCAGAGGTTTATTTTTGTCTGATCTGTCTTTGTTGCATATCTGTAATCCTTTTAAATCATTGTTTTAAACTGTTATTCAGGTGTGGCTAAGATCAGAGCAGCTTTGCCTGTTGGTTCCACACTACTCAGGTTTCCAACATGGCAGAGGTTTGTCTACTGCCAGCTCTGGGGGCCATGTTTAATACCCCAACTCTGTGAAGCAGTTGGACAATGCTCCCACCAAATAACTTGCAGCACACTGCCCACTAACCTCATTCAAGTTCTTTGTAGGAGGACCTCCCAAAAGAGGCAAAACTGTTTGTGCAACCAATAAAAAGCAGAAAGCCATTTCTTAAAGAAGCTGCACAATTTTTGCTGCTATGCTGAGTCAGGGAGGTCTTCTTTTAAATGACCACACCTCTGCTTGCCATCAGCAAATGGAGTATATGTGAGAAAATTGCGACAACCACGAAGTTCCAATTGACTCCATTATTGTGTGTCTTGAAGTCCTTTTTTAAGCTCTCTGAGGCTTTATGTGGATGTACATTGCTGAATGTTGTATGTCATTTTATTAAACAGAGATTGTGCTATTGTTTCTTCATTGCCAAAATCCAACTAATCACACAGAAACTATATTAATTATAACACTGTTTGGCCAATGGTTCATGTGTATTCCTAGTTAGCTCTTACATCTTTAATTAACCAATTTCTATTAGTCTATGTATTGCCACAAGGATGTGGCTTACTGGTAATGTTCTGGCAACTTTCTCCTTTGGCTGCTACATGGTGTCTACTTGACTCCACCTACTCTCTATATCTCTGTTTGGATTTCCCATCTGGTTTTACTCTGCTAGGTTATAGGCAAAACATCTTTATTCATCAACCAATAAAAGCAACACATATTCAGAAGGACATCCCACATCATTGTTCTGTATGGCTGGTCAGTGTGGCTGTTTTACTCTCTGATCTACAAGCAAGCTTTATTTATTAAAACATAGATGAAATATCAGTAGAGTATCTGACTGTAGCATCATTTGTTTAACTTAAATTTTTGTTATCTTCCTTTTTCAGAGACTATTTTCAAATGTCAAGGTTTTCTGTTTTTAGGATTATCAATTCTTATCTCTCTGTTTTTCTAAATTTAGCAAAACATGCTTTGTGGAGAAAATAGACATTCTCAAGGGATCCTGAGAGTTGAGGAGAAGTGGGCAGAGAAGTTGTCCATGCATGCTCATCACAGAAATTTAGGACCTCTACTGTGAAGTCTGAATTCTAGTTAGGTTGGCACATGAACATTGATCTCATGGCAACTAACGTAGAATATAAAGACTTGGGCTCTACAGTGAAAATAGAATTACAGTCTCAAACTTACTTATATAAGAGGTCTGGATTTATCACCTTAACCTTTTCTCAGATCATTTATTTTATGACTTACTTTTCTAGATTTATCATCAATGTATAGTTTTCCTATTATAAAAAAGTTGAAAGAGGATCAGAAATCTACCAATCAATATCAGAGTATCTAACATCTTGAAATGTAAAGCACACAGCCCATGAAAGCACAGTTAGTAAGATTTTTTTAAAGACCACTTTTAAATGTGCCTTCATTCTTAAATACAAGGAATGTTTCCTTGAAACATCTGGAGTTTCCTTTAATGGTATTTAAATTATACGTCTGCAACCAGGAGTCTCAAATCATAATCTTGAAACCAAACATGATTTGTAAAGAGCTCATGATTACAAGATCAAAAAGACTACATTAATATGACATCAGCTCATTAATTTGTACCTTCATCTGTGCCCTCCTGCAATTTAAAAATAGCTTCACTGATTATGGCAAGGTTTTCTTCCTTTTGGGACAAAAAAGGTAGCATAATTGAATTTTTTGATGTTATCTTTGATGAACATTTAGAAGCTTAGAGCCAAACCTTCCTTATCTTGGAAAAATTTAAATGTATCTATACAAAACAGGAGAAGAACATAGATCTAAGGATGAATGTGATTTGGATAAGCTGCTGCTGCACATTTCAGAGTAAAGTCTAGGAGTTATGTCTCAGCAAGCGCACACACAGAATTGTTATGCATGCTTTCCTGTGAACATGTGTTCATGCGTGTGTGAGTTTTCTGGTTTTCCTGTGAATTCACCATCATTTAAATCAAATAAATATAAATTTCTATATAATTACCTAGAGGTACTTCCACATGAAGAAATTCTTTGTATTTGCTACATTCATTTTCTTTGCTCCCTTCCACCATTTTTATGAAAGCAAAAATTCAAACAGCCATGTATTAAATGAGTTTTGTTTGCTGCTATTTTAATGTAAGTCCAAATGCTTTCTTTATAAATCTGGAATACCCAGAGATTAAGAAAACCTTATTTTGTAGGTCAGGGAGCTCTAGAGAATAAATGGTTTTTAATTTGTTACTTTTTGTGACAAGACAAATTAGTAACCTAAAGACAGAGCAATTTCTGTTTTGTTTTTTTAATACCTAGAAAACCGTTCACTTTGGTCATTTTTATGGAGTAGTTTCTCTTAATAGTCTGACCTAGCTGCAGCCACACTCATTCTCAGAGGTCTTAACTAACTAATATACTCATTGTTCACCATTTCACACCTCGTTCTCTGAGGAAAAGCCGGTGGCCTCATGACTTTTTCTCTGTTTACTTGTGACTCCTGTATTACAATTCTACAAAAAATTGCTTATGTTGAATCCTAGTGTATTCCTTTGCCAAAGCTCCAGTCGCACACATGTGTATTGAATAATGCAAGTTCTGGTTGACTTGACTGCTGGAAAATCTTCTGCAACATGGAAAGTGGATGATTGTGAATGAAGTGTATAATCACTTGTTTTTGTTTGAAGCAAAGTTAAAAAATAGGAAAAAAACCCTTTCTTTGATGTATTTTCAAGAATACATCAGAATATTTAATAAACATTAAAATCAGTTGTCATCTGTTGAATTTTTACCTGATATTTTATACTGATAAACTCAATCTTCAAAATATATTTTTAGTAAATGGAGAATACACCCAATTATTACAGTGTGAAGTTTTCAGAGTAGGCACAATCTTCATGATAAAGGTATAAACCTAAAGAAATAGTCCATCATTTCAGCCACCAACTAAATATTCAAATATCTAGAGACCCTGCTCAACTATTTAACTGCTTACAGGCCTGTGGATACAAAATAGACTCTCACATTCTTTAGAATATCCCTGATTTCAAGATCATGTTGCACCCATAATTACAGATTTTTATTACAATTTATACCATCAGGATGACTCAAAGATGTACAATGCATGGTTCTGTGGGTTCCTGGCATTATTCATAAAATCCTACTCTTTTAGAAACAGATTCTTATCACAAAAAACTATTAATTTGGTTATCAGCCATGTTATGTACTCAAGATACGTGCTTTCAATATTTTTTTACTGGGGTTTAGTCAAATAGGTATAACTGAATGAGTTAATGACTTCTCAGGTCTGTCTGTTACTCATCTCATAGATCCAATCTTTTAATCACATGATTGGTCCTTTTCATTTACCTTAGACCTAGGAACATACCACAACTCATGATAATCACAGACAGAATTGTAGTTTCATCATATTTAACAGAAATGAGAGATAACCTTGAGACTTTTCCAGGACCTAATGGTTCCTTTCCAAAACCATTGTGCAAAGATCAATTGTGTCTTTCCATTTGGAACCTTTCACCATGTTTCTTGCTGCTCTTGATATCCTGTTGGAATTCTCCAATTATCTGAATTCAGGAAAATAACTTGGAAGTCACTTGGATATAAACTTGGGAGAAAGAAAAGAAACAGAAAGTAAACACTGCAGGTTTATTTGAAGCAAGCATATGTCTAAGGGCAGAAGAGGAAGACTGATATAGAACTTACACAGAAGTATTAAGTATTAGACAACATAGCAGAGG
This sequence comes from Ellobius talpinus, assembly GCA_001685095.1. Lineage (NCBI taxonomy): Eukaryota > Metazoa > Chordata > Mammalia > Rodentia > Cricetidae > Ellobius > Ellobius talpinus. Next base: position 25,395 of record LOJH01007841.1, read on the forward strand.
CACACACAGACACGCACACACACACACACACACACACACACAGAGAAAGATGTCTTACTTGCTCAGCAACTCTATCAAATGTGCTCTGAGATATATAACTGAGCCATTTCTTTTCCTCAGTTCCAAATGATAAGATGTAGGCTCTCCAGGTCTATTCTGATTTTGACATTAAGAGTTTAGGTGCTGGTCCAGGGAGATGTAATAAACCCTTGATTCCAGTATATTCCAGGGAGAAACAAGCAAATCTCTATGAGTTCTAGGCCACCCTGGATTATAGAAGTTGAAGGCTTCTCAGGGTTAAGAGGTGAGACCTTGTCTCAAACAAACAATTGAACAAAAAGGAAATTAGAATAAAAAGCTATGACTAGCAATAAGTACTTATTACATAAAACTTTATGAATTAATATCATTGTACTTACTTAGCTAGGTATGCAATTGGGCACAAAAAGTGCCTCATGAAAAAATCCAAAGTTTGTTAATTATGGCTTTGAAGTAAAGGAATTATATATGTACCTGCACCAAAACCAATCCTGTTAAATTTTGGAGGGGAAACTATGGCCAGGATTGTTGAAAGGAGAGGGTCCCTTTGTCCCAGCTGCCTGGATAGCTTAAAACCTAAATAATCACACAGAAATTGTATTCATTAAAACACTGCCTGGCCCATTATCTCTAGCCTTTTATTGGCTAACTCTCACATCTTGATTTAACCCATTTCTAATAATCTGTATATCACCACAAGGTTGTGGCTTATGGAAAAGATTCAGCATGTCTGACCTGGCAGCTCCATAGTTGTTCTCTCCCTGACTCTGCTTTCTTCCTCCCAGAATTCAGTTTTATCTTCTCTGCCTACCTAACTTTTGCCCTATCAGGCCAAGCAGTTTCTTTATTGATTAACCAATGAAAGCAATANTCTTGATTTAACCCATTTCTAATAATCTGTATATCACCACAAGGTTGTGGCTTATGGAAAAGATTCAGCATGTCTGACCTGGCAGCTCCATAGTTGTTCTCTCCCTGACTCTGCTTTCTTCCTCCCAGAATTCAGTTTTATCTTCTCTGCCTACCTAACTTTTGCCCTATCAGGCCAAGCAGTTTCTTTATTGATTAACCAATGAAAGCAATACATAAACAGAAGGAACTCCTATACCAAAGGATGAAAGAAGAATCTCTTTTCAATTAAAAAATAATTCATTATAATATTCAGTTAATGCAAGTTGATAGTCCTGTGAATTCTCAAACAAATAGTCCAGTGAAATGGTAATTGTCTTAAATAGCTCTATATGAACTGAGCCACAATAGAGGCAAAAAAAGAATACACTGCATGACAATTTTGTAGATATAACAAACCTTAATTTAACAGTTGTCAGAGGTCTTCCCAAGTCTCATAATACTGTCACCTGGTTGGTACAAAAGTAAATAGAATGAAGAAATAAAAATTTTCTTTTGTGATTCCTGGCAGTGCTACTTCATTCTCTCTGTATTGATTTTCTTACTTTCTTTAATTATTTTATGGGTGGTTAGAATAGGCTGCACATAAGAGAATCATGCCCAAGTTATAAATAAAAATAGCAAAGTATTATCATAGTTCTTAGCTGAAAACAAATCCTTCAGCCATAATGTTTGGGAATTACAAACTTGTTTCTGCTACTTCCTGTCACTTCCCTACAGGATCTCTGCTTTAATGGTCTATTCTATTAAAATCTGATTTAAGAAGATTCTTGAGAATTAATAACTTACCTTCTACCTCCTTAGTTCTATGTTCCCTATACCTCAGTTCATCTGCTTGCCATTATATTTTAGGTATGACTGCATCTTACAATGAGGAGTGGAGAAACATATACCTTTTATATAATAATTTCAATTACTCAGAAGACTAATTATTGTCTTATGACAGTAGTAGGTGAATTTAAAGGTATAGTGTTCTTTATATTACTAGCTATGTGGTAGTAGACCAATTATCTATGACAGTTTGTTTATATTAAAAATGGAGAGTCAATTGATGACTAAACTGAGGTATTTCAATAAAAACTTAGCATGAGGAAATTGAAGAGAAAACAAAGATAATTCTAATGATAGCAGATAAAACATTTACTTGTGTGTTACTGCATGTGTGTGTGTGTGTTTATGTGTGTGGTGTTCTTAGATGACCTTTCTGTCTTTGGTGAGTTGAGGGTAGAATGATGCAGTCCAGATTGGATATGTTGTGTTTTATCTTTTCATGACAGTATATTTTCTTTGAACAAAAAATATGTAAATTGTGAAGTCATAATATTATACATGAAGGCAAAATTTTATAAAATATAGAATAAGTCATTCAATAAAAACCTCCCTAGCATGTTTTGTAACTTTTAGTGAACCATTATCAATGGAGTATTTGAAGCCAAAAGACCATATATTGAATCACATAATTGTACAAATTATTCTCACACATTTATTTTTTGCTAGTTTCATCCCTAATCATTGCCAACAGAAGAAACAGGAATAGATCAGGATAAAAAAATATCTAATACACCTTTTCCATAAACAAAATTTCAAATAGGACAGGAAATTAGGCTTGCTCCAGAGACCATTCAGGCAACTTATTATGTTGACATCTATCTAGCATATCAAGTCAATGGATAATGGTGCAAACCACTTTAATGAGTAAATTATATAGCATGATTAAACAAGTGTACCATCAAAAGAAAAAGACATCTATGACATTAAATGAAACCAGTCAAAATCGCAACATACTTCCAGTTTCTTTGAAGTTCCAATGGAAGCCAATATCTACCATCCTTTCAGTTAACCTTTCTGTAGTTATAACCCATAATTATGAAACAAAACATCTAAAAAGACTGCAATCCTTTTTGGAAGGCTTCCCTTCTATCCACTTAAATGATAAAGCTTGATGCTACTGATGAATGAAAGAAAAAGAATTAAAAAGGAATGCATTAAAAATTCTTAAATGACTAGTTTGAAAATCTTAATACATTGGCTGTTGAACTGAAAAGAAATAAAAGAACCAATATCTTTTATCTTGTGTAGATCTAAATTGCAAATCTAAAAATAATCCTGCCAAATCAACTCCATTATTCTGTTTAAAATGAAGAAAATTTAGATGAAAAGGAATGCCAGAACTGACCAAGGTTACAGAAAACACATAGCTGCTCTAGTGTAACAGCTTGAATCATCAAATGCCAGACCATTAATTCTTATTTATTTTCACTGCGGAAATATAAATGAACAAATTATTGCTCTTTCTTTTTTTATTTTTCATTCTTTTTGTGTTAAAAAAGACTTACGTACTATAAATCAAGGCAAGTATTTATGACTTTACATGTCTTTTACTGCCACATATCTCATCCTGGAAAATTTGATGGTGGTCATATACCATAATATATCTTCAGGAATGATGAAGACACTCCTTTGGTTCTTTCAACACATGTCATTTACTGGCAACTGTGTATGTGAATGTGTGTAGAATCTGGTTGATACTGCAACTAACCAAATATTCCTATTAATTTAACATTCACTCTTATTTATATGAAAACCTCTACTTTCTCTGCTAGCAACAGTTTTTTTCTTTTTCCTCCATTATTGCATATTTAGACATACCATTATATATGTAACATTAAGATATGAATAATTTTTATATTTATTCCTATTTCTTTGAAATGTGCAAGGAAAGGATGAAACTTTTTGATGTTTGGTTCATTTTCATTTTATTCATCTGTTATTTGTCAAATATATTCTGTGTACACTTTGATATTTTGATCAATGATGGTACTCCCTTCCTTACATTCAATCATACTGAAATATTCAATATGTGAGTTTTGTTTTATTGCCCTGAAGTGTGAAGCCTTTGAGAGAAGTACTCACTTGTCTGGAAAAAAAATATAAAGTTATTCTGAAAAGAATTTTCTGAATCTTAACAAGAAATACGCATCTGTATATTTGTAACTACTTTTAATGAAGTTATATTTTCAAGTCAATTACACGCACAATTTACATGTCATTATTTTATCATAACCCTATGGGGAAAACCCTATATTGAACATTTTTCTAATACTAGTTTGTTTGTTTTTTGATTAATCAACCCCAGGTTCACATAATATAAAATGAAAACAAAGAAGAACAATTCCGCATTTTATGCATATCTTATTAAGTGTTTTCTGTAGCCTAATTGTATTCAGGTGACAAAATACTAGGTGAAATGATTTTCAAACATTGGATTCATTAACAGAGCAAAGAATAAAAGTCACTTAGTTATTTGGAAGCTGTTCCTGCTCCTAATGTCCCTATATTTCCGACTCATCTTCTTATGAAGTTCAAAGCCATATTCATTCACATAGTGGTAACCAGATGGTATATAATGAGAAATTATTATTGCTATAATAATAATTGCTAATTCAGTTTGGTGCAGAAATGGATACTAGTCCTGTGTTTGGTTGGTTGGAACCCATCTTGTCTTTCCAAACCTGTCCATTCAGAGAATTTGCTAAACAAAGAGAAGGTATCAAAAACACTAGTTCCACATTCTTTTTTGTTTGTTTGTTTTGTTTTGCATACTATTTCCTTTTTTTTTCATTTTCTTTATTATTAATAAAAATTTCCACCTCCTCCCCACCTCCCATTTTACTCACCCTCCCAACATTCTTCCTCCCCCTCCCTTTAAAGTCCAAAGAGTAGTCAAGGTTTCCTGCCCTGTAGGAAGTCCAAGGTCCCCCCCATCGAGGTAAAGGAAGGTGAGCATCCAAACAGATTAGGCTCCTACACAGCCAGTACATGAAGTAGAATCAAAACTCAGTTCCATTGTTCTTGGCTTCTCAGTCAGCACTCCTTGTCATCCACGTTCAGAGAGTCTGGTTTGATCACATGCTCCATCAGGCCTAATCCAGCTGGCTTTGGTGAGCTCCCATTAGATCAGCCCCATCATCTCAGGAGGTAGGCACACCCCTCCTGGTCCTGACTTCCTTGCTCACGATCTCCTTCCTTCTGATCCTCATTTGGACCTTGGGAGCTCAGTCCAGTGCTCC